>MU224795.1:1117121-1157101 GCA_018584345.1 Thuja plicata | reverse complement strand
GATAAAGGACTACCCATATCACATGTAGGAATGCTAAATTTAGATTGAGTTAAAGATGCAAGTTGTTGTTGTAAAGATGACACAGTTTGAGCCAAACTAATAATTGTAGAATCATTAGAGGAAAAAGATGGCATAGCAATATTAGGAACACTAGGAAAAATGTAAGAAGCAGCAAGAATAGAAGACACAATCGGTGGAACATTAGGAACCACAGTTGGAAGAGGATTAGTATAAGTAAAAGGCACACTATGATATGAAGGTTGTGAGGTAGGTAAAGATACCAGTGAGGCACTCATAGGAATAGGTGCACTTGGGAGAGAAGTTGTTATCAAAGGAGGTGTGTAAGTAGGAATACTAGGTAGAGGAACAAAAGAAGGTCCTACACTAGTAACAATAGGTGTGAATCCTAACTCTTGAGCCTCTTGAGCTAAAGGTTTAACATTCAAATTCACAAGATGAGTAACAATACACAAGAAATTAATACCTTGATCATTATCACGGAGAAATTTATTAAGAGCCTCTATAGCTTGGATAGAATCTTGATTATGGTTTTCTTGGATAAGCCAATTTCCTATTTTATCAAGTTTGGTTGAAAGGTTTTGCACTTGTTCAGGAGGAACTCTTAAAGCATCATCTTCATCATGAGATGAGTGAGAAGATTTATATTCCATAGAAGGATTGGAATCATGAGTTATCAAATTATCATCAGGGATCCTAAGGAAAGGAGAGGAAGACTCAGGATCAAAGGAACCCATAAGTCTATGGCTTCTTCTAACCGGGATACTATAAGTAGGACTAGATGTGGTAAAGCTCATACACCAATACAATGCAAATGAACTAACATAAAATTTTCATCAATGGAATTTAAATGCAATTTGAAAGAAAATGCAAGATCTAGCATAAACAATGTAAATCTAATACCAAAAAGAAATAGTTTTCTATCGCGGGTTCACCAAAATGTAATATATAAAATATGGTGTGGTATTGATTTGCTGGGATATGTAAGGTGTTGAAAAAGGATAAGGTAGTTTGATTGTTAATTATTGTTTGATTTGCTTAGAGTATATTGAATTCCTTAACCCTAGTTTATACTTACTTGAATTTAATTGCTAGTGAATTTGCAATTGTGATTAAGGAGAAGATAAGATGTACCTCTTTTATTCCCAAATGCACAAATGGGAGATCCAAGTTGATCAACCCCAAGGAAGGGCTAATGCACAAATAAATCAACTATTTGGAAAGGAGAATAACAAGAGGGGAATCTTAAATTCTGTTAATTATATGTATAGATATGATATATGATAGTAATTGAAGAAATAGGACAAATGCACTAACTTTGAAATATTCTAGATCAAAGAATGTTGTTTTGTGAGGTCTGTAGACTGTTTCTGGAAAAATTGATAGTTGATCCCGGACTGGAATGCAGAGACGAACAAAACCCAAAAATCTTTTTCTATTCTGATGTCATCTTATGAAAAATGTCAACCTTGACCCACAAATGTCAACCCTAACCCAATAATGTCGACCCTGACTTGCACAGGTGCGATAGAGAATCTGTTCGCGCCGTCCGAAAGAAAGTCAAAAAGGGTATCCAGATCTGGTCTCAAATCTGCTATTCTAAACTTGTACCAACAAGAAAAAGATGATTGTTTGTTATGGGGGAGGGGTTTGCCTTGGTCAAACCCTAGTTTTGGAATTAACCTCAAATATATGTAATTGAAATTGTAGAAATAGACAAAGTAAATGCTGAAATTCACCTTGCTTGTAAAAGTCCTTGTGGCAGATTCGAATCCTTGGATCAAGAAGTAGGCTTCAAAATGTGGAATGTAGAAAGGTAGGATGTCTTCAATCTCTTTCTTGTAGATCTCCAACACCAAGTCTTGAATTGGTTCTTGAATTTGGAATAGGCTTTGAAGAAGGTGGATGGAGAGATCACCAAAAGGGTACTATGTAGCTTGAATCCTTCAATTGCCTCCAATGGTTCTCCTTCATGAAAATGGATGCTTGAGTAGATTGATGAATCCTTGCTTCAAATATTTCTTGATTTCTTTCTTGAATCTTCACTTGATGATGTTTTTCAATTGTTCAAGGATGCATAGGAATTCATAGAGGACTTCGTTCGCTTGATGATGGTTAGAGAAAATGAGAGAAGGCTCTCTTTTATATGAAACTAGGGCACAATCTTCTAAGGAGGCCGACATAGGAGAATTAAATTTCCATCAAATCGTTTACCCCTAGGAGAGGACCTATATTAAATATAATTTAGGAATCAACACTTCGGAACCTGAAACAACCGACCCAGAAGCAAGATTTTTTTTTTTGCAAAGACCGACATCCAAAACTGTGAGACCTCAGGATCAAAACCCTGGGTAAAGGTCGAGGTCAACCTTGACCTAGGTTAGGGTCAAGGTCAACCCTGACCTAGGTCAGGGTTGAGGTTGACATAGACCTAAATGGTTGACCTTGACCCTGAAGCCCAGAATCACCAGTCTACAGTTCAAAATGCAGAAATTAGGCTAAATAGGAGTGGAAAGAAGGAAAGAACAGGTGGGAAGCCATGTCAAGATCAGGAACCCATTCAAGGTGCTTTTCATGACCCCAAACCACTCACTCAAAAGGATAAACAAGTATAAAATGGAAGTGCTTCCATTTTCTAACTATACAGATGTTAAATTAATTCAGTAATATCAAAAAATTCCCTTATGAAAGCATGGATGATTTCAAAAATAGATTTCAAAAGGCCATGAACAAATTATTTCAAGTCGTAAGACTTGATGAGAAAGTGTGTTTAACCACATAATTTAATGTTGCTGATGTAAATATATCCTATATTCTCAGAGATAATAACCCACATACCTTGAGAGATTCTTACAAGATAGCTATTGATATTGAGAGCAATAGACAAGCCTCAGGAAAAATGGGGAAGAGAGAGGATGATAAATTGTGGAAGGAGACAAGAGGACAAACAAGAAAATTAGAGGTATGATAGACAACCAAATCTAAGGGACATGCCATATAGAATAAATTGGAAAGATGGAAATCCAGTCCCTGAGAATCATGAGAACTAGAAGAAAAAGGAAACCCCTAATCCTGTGAAAAGAAATAGTACAAATAGTGTGGACACCCCTTGGTGTTTTTCTTGTAATATTCCCCACTCTTCTTACCAGTGTGTTGTAGCTCAGGATTTAACTGATCAAATGGAGGAGGGAAATGAATAGATTGTTTTAGGACAAGAAGGCCCAATTGTCAATATGTTTACTATAAGAACACCTTATACATGGTATTCAGAAGATAGTGAATCTCCTAAAAATGTAAGTAATAGAGGAAGATAGTACCAAGAATACCAGTCACAAGTTGTTTTTGATTCAGATGATGAAGCTAGTATTGTTCTACAATGAACTATTAATGTTGTGGGTGATGATAAAGAGCATCCCCATTTCAGACTGCCAAGTGATGAAGAAAAGAGATGCTTTCCCATAGAAGCAATAATTCAGGCTAGAAGTACCTATAATTTGAGAAACAGAAGGGTGGAGTCTAGTAAGGGAAAAATTAATTCTGTATTCATTAAAGAAGATTCCCTAGAGGTAGCTCTTGAATTTCTTGTCAGGGATAGCAAAGAAAAGAAAGCTACAAAACAAGAAGAATCCTCTTCTACCCAAAAGGAGAAGGAGGAAATGAAAATAGAATAATAAATTGCTGCTAAAAAAGCCAAGAAAGGTAAGAGAACAACTGATGTATTTTCATAATTGCCTGCATTTGACATGAAGCATGCTCTTACAAAAATGAAAGTATCAGCTCCATTGATGGAAATGTTGAAGATAAAAGAGCACAGAGAAGCTGCAATGTCAATTTTCAAAGGGATAAAAGATATCCCTATTCCAAAAAAAAAGGAAAATAAGAAAAAGGAAGTTGTCTTTGATCCAGATACCCCTATATTGTATGTCAGTAATATGATTACCCAAGAACAATCTCAAGTGAATCCATTCTATGTTAATTTTTTGATAAATAACAAGCTTATAAAAAATAGCATGATTGCTTTTGGTGCTGCTACCAATGTTGTGCCATATGAAGTAATGAAGGAATTAGGAATGAGTGTGGATACTTGCTATGGGAAATTCTATGCCATGGACAACATAAATGTCCCTATGGTAGGAACTCTAAAGGGAGTTGAGGTAAAGATAGTTTTATTTCCTGAGGCCACATACAATATGGATGTGGTTTTTGTGGATACTCAACCCCATTATGGCATGCTGTTGTCAAGGCAATGGGCTGCAGCAGTAGGGGGTCATGTAAAATGGGATCTATCTTATGCAACAATTCTAGTAAATGGGAATGAAGTGAAATTGTACAGAGAGTCACGAGAACTAGTCAATGTTGAAAGGTGCCAATAGATATGCTTAATTGTTGTGTAGAGGTGGACATGGAGAAATTTAGAGTGGAGAAGATCTTGATGTAGACACACTGATCCACTAGTGGAGGATTTGTTCACACAACAAAATGGATTATGGAAAATGTATTTTTATAGAGCTTGTTCCAAGGAAGGATCAAGATTTGGATTCCTATTCATTTCTCCATTAGGTAATAGTATCAATTATTCCCTCTTATTATCTTTTCTATGTACAAAAAATACTACTTAGTATGAAGCCCAATATTCAGGGTTAAACATTACATCTAGGCATGTCATCAAGTTCTTAAAAGTTTTTGGAGACTCTAAATTGGTTGTAGTCTAGGTTAGATCCAAATATGTTTTAAAGAATGATAGGTTAAAATTGTACAAACATGTAGTATGAGATCAAATAGAATTGTTTGATGCTTTCAACATTAATTGGGTTGAAAGATCAAAAAAACTTATGGCTGATTTTTTGGCCAATGTTGCTTTAAAAAGTGATGATTCTACTTTGACTGGGGTATTAATTGTGGAGATCAAGAATAGACCTATGATTCCACATAATATTTATAATTGGTATGTTTTTGAGGATGACCAAGATATCCTTAGGTTTGTGCAATATATGGATCACTTTGAGGGTCAACATGTAAATTGTAATGCATTCGTTGAAGTTGTTCATGGGAAAGACATGGTCTTTGGCAATGAGGTTGTTCAACTAAGTTCTAATCATATCCCTAAAGGGTTAGTGGAACTAGAGGCATTGTTCAATGATAAGGATAACTTTATGTCTAAAAAGAGCAATGCCAAATTGGAGGACCTTGAAGAGGTGAACCTGGGATCAGAGGAAACACCTAAAAATGTGTACATTGGAAGGAATTTAGATCCCCATGTTAGGAAAAATATAATAAATTTATTAAGAAAACACAAGAAGGTGTTTTCTTGGTCCTATGAGGATTTAAAGGCTAACAAGGATGACCTTTTTCAACATGAGATCTTGTTTAAACCAGAAATTAAACCATTCAGGCAAAAGCAGAGGCTTATTTATCCATTATTGGCCCCCAAAATGCAACAAGAGTTGATGAGGTTGAGAGAAGAAGGGATTATCCATCCTATATGACATTCAATCTAGGTATCTAATTTAGTCCCAGATAGGAAGAAAAATGGTGACATAAGGCTATGTGTGGATTTATGAAATCTGAACCTAGCATCTCTTAAAGATAATTATTCTTTGCCAAATATGGAAACAATGTTGCATAACATCACTAGTTGTGAGTTATTATAATTGATGGATGGATTCTCAAGATGTAACCAAGTACTGGTGAAGGAGTCACAATAGTTTAAGACTACATTTACTACTCGTTGGGGAGCTTATGTGTACATTAGGATGCCTTTTGGCCTAATGAATATAGGAGAAACATTCCAAAGAGGTATGTATCTTTCTTTCAAAGATTTAATTGATTTATTCATTGGGATTTATTAGGATAACTTGACAACATATTCCAATGAAGCAAAAGATCATTGTGATCATCTTGAAAATGTGTTCATTAGATCTATTGAATATGGTGTATCCTTGAATCCCAAGAAGTGCTAGTTTGGAGTCACATAAGGAAAGTTGTTGGGGTGCATTATATCAAAGAAAGGATTAAGGATTGAACCTGAGAGGATAGAAGCAATCCAAAAGTTCCTTTCCCCTAAGAATGTCAAAGAAGTACAGTCTTTCTTAGGAAAGATAAATTTTGTTAGAAGGCTCATTCTCAACTTTGCAAAAATTATCAAACCAATAGTAAAAGTTTTAAAGAAAGATGCTAAGTTCCAATGGGATGATGAGGCACTATCTTTCTTTGATAAGATCAAAAAATAAATCTAGGAAGCCCTTGTCTTGAGGTCTCCCGATTATAGTAAACCATTCTCACTTTTCTCTTTTGCATCATTTCATACAATAGCTGTTGTATTATTGCAAAAAGATGAGGATGGACATGAACATCCTATTGCATTTTATAGAAACTCACTCCAAGCTGCAAAATTGAATTATGAGGTGATGGAGAAACAAGGATATGCATTAGTCAAGGTTGTCAAATTTTTCAGGCCTTATTTGGTTTTTTTAAAGGTAATAGCATATGTACCTCATGCAATTGTTAAAGACATTCTTACCCAGTCAGAGGTTATCGAGAAAAGATGCAAATGGATAAATAGGGTCCAAAAGTTCAATCTAGAGATCCATATAAAAAATCTTGTGAGAGGATTGGTCTTACAAAAGCTCATGACAAAAGAAAATATCGATTTAGTGCAAGTGAATAATATGGAGTTGAAAGACCTAACATTGACTAGCATTGAAAGACAACCCTAGTATTCTAATATTGTGTACTGCATAAAAAATGCTAAGTGCCTTGATACCATGGCTGATAATTAGAAGAGAACTCTAAGATTGCAATCCCAAAAGTATACCTTAGTACAAGGAGAATCGTACTAGAAGAATAGAGATGGTGTTCTCTTGTTGTGTCTAGATGAAAGGCAAGCTGATAGGGTGATGAAAGAAATGTATGTTGGTTTATGTGGAGGATATTTTTTGGCTAAGACCACTGCCCACAAAATTTTGAGGGATGGTTACAATTGGCCCTGTGTTTTCAAATATTCTTTCAGTTTTCTGCAAAAATGTGAACCTTGTCAAAGATTTTCTTCCAAATTAAAATTTTCAGGAGCTCTATTATTGAATCTAGTGTAGTCTTAGGCCCCTTTTACCATGTGGGGAATTGACTTAATTTTTGAATTTGCAGAAAAGTCCAGTGGTGGACATAGCTAGATCCTAGTTGCTACAAACTACTTTACAAAATGGATTGAAGCAACCCCTACAAAAGGAGAAACCAGTAAAGTTGTCATTTATTTCTTGATGGAAAATGTTTTCACTATATTTGGTGTCCCTTTAAAGATAATAACAGATAATGCTAATTTTTTTAGATCTAGAGACTTTTAAGGTTTCTATGATGAGAATGGAATTATCATATCATATTCCTCTCCATATCATCTTCAATAAAATGGATAGACAGAATCAAGAAACAAGAGTATTCTGCAAATCCTTAAGAAAAATTTGGAGGCAAACAAGAGAGCATGGAATTCAAAACTAAAATTATCCTTGTGAGCCGAAGGAGTGAAAATGAAAGTGGCCACTGGTAAGTCACCTTTTGAGTTAGTGTATGGAGTATAGGTCAGGTTGCCTATGAATAATTTGCTTCCTATATACAAGTTTATCATGGATCAAGAGCTAGAAGTACATGATGCTCTACATGAGAGGATGGTCCAATTGATTGAGCTTGATGAAAATAGAAGGGAAGGATAGAATAAAAATGTGAGAAATCAATAGAAAATGAAGTACTTGTTTGAAAAAAGGGCCAGTACCAAAAAATTCCAGCCAAATGACATGATATCTCAATGGAATGCCAGGGCCGAGGATAAAGGAAAGCACAAGAAGTTTGAATTTCTATGGTTGGGGCATTTTATTATTCATCAAGTACATTAAAAGGATTCATATTTTCTGAAAAAATGGATGGTGAGGTGTTTGAATTGCCAATGCATTGACAATTCTTAAAGCCTTTCTTTAATTAAGTCTATTTTTCCATGCTTAGTAGCTCTGTATATATGTATAGTCTGTGTTTCCTTCCTGTTGTGTGTTTGTTTCCATAGTAGGTTAGTGTGGTTGTGGTCTGCCTCCCACAGATCTATATTCTTGCTATGAATTTTCTTTCAAGCATCCTTAGATAGAGCCACTGTTGGGTCTATTTTGGGTTTCCTGAATCATATAAAAGTGTTGGTTCCTGGTGTCAATATTGTGTGCCTAAAATTCTGTTAGTTTTAAATGTGCCTCCAAATTTTTTAAAAATATCTGTATTTAAAGGAAATTGGTTTTGAAAAGGTCCTGTATCACATAAAACCTAGGTGATTTTTGTTAAGTCTTTGGTTTGGTCTAAAACCCCAGGATTTCCTTCTGTTATGTTTCTGCGTTACCTTTTTGAATCACTTAAGTTTCATCTTTTAACATGTGTTTTAAAAGTTCCTTTGGCTGGGGTTGGCTTTAGGTTTTAATTCATAAATCCTAATGTTTAATTATTTTATTATCTCCTAATTTTGGGAACCCACACGACCTTCTATTTCAATCATAAGAGTTGTGTAATTTATTTTGATCCAAGGGCTTGCGCTTACCCTCAAAGATGAAGATGATCGATAGATGCTCATCAAGGCAACACACCTCGAGGAAACATGGAAAGTGGCAGGCCAGATAGATTTTCAGAAAGGAAATAAACATCATCCTAGTTATTTTAATCTAACAGATGGCTGTATTCCTTATTGACCAGATGATCTGATCATGAGTCTTCAAGGCACTGTGCCTAGATGACATGTTCCCTATGACATCATCAGGTCACCATGTTCAAAGAAGATAAAAGGTTGACAAGTCTTTCAAATCTAACAATCAACATTTTTCCTCGATCATCTAATGAAAAGAATATTAACCATTGATCCATTACACCTATTCAACATGTGGAAAGTGGCGGGCCATATCTATGTTTTAAAGAGAATCTAATATGTAGATAAGTTTTTTAAATCCAACGGTGGGCATTATGACTCGATCGGTAGATGATCAAATCTTGTGTCTTCTAGGAATTGCACCTTTTTGACATGTAGCATGTCAGTGGGACCTGGTCGGAAGTAAAGTGAAGTAACTTGATAGTATATTGCCTTGATCTGACGGTTAGCATTTTTACTAAATGAGCAAGATGAACAAAAGGGTTTCATTAAGGCAATGCGCTTGGGAAACACATGTCCTTCTGGAGGATGAGGCTCGAGGGTTATAAAAGTGACAACCAATCAGACTATGGTTAAGTTGAGATTAGATCCAATAGATGGCATTGTGACTTGAAGGAAAGATGATCAGATGGAAGCCCATTAAGTCAATGTGCATTGGTGACATGTCACTGCAGAGATCGTGTGTCCCAAGTTTTAAAGGAGTTTAATGGAAATTTAAGTTGAGTTGATCTAACGGCCAAAATTTTTCCTTGATGATGAAGATGATCGAATGATTTTTTTAAGGTATTGTGCCTGATGGACACGTGTCTTACTTTCTAGTGGATTTATTAAAGGATATAGACCACATGATGTAATAAGATGTTGCTGATATCTACGACTGTGTTTTAAAATTGAAAATTACGTCAGCTAAAATATTGAGCCATGGATTTTAAAACTAAGAAAGAGTAATGGAGGAATGTGTGGTCATCTCAGTTGGAATTTAATGCTAAAATTTAGCAAAGGAGGTTTATAACATTTCAATTTGATGGTTTTATCACTATAATTTGCGAAGAGTTTGAGCAAAGCTAAATTGCAGCATTTTTTTGTCTATTTTCCATCACTTACAGAATGGAGTATGTTAATTCATGATTCTACTTTTGTAGAACTGTGAATTTGAATACCAGTTAATTTTTAGCCTGTATAAGTGATTACGGTTTACTTTCCAAAACCTAAATTATTCTGATACCCTAGTTGTTAAGAATGGCTCCACGAAGAGATTTCACAGGGAAAATCAAATACCAAGTGAGAAATGTTTGTGATGATCAGTTAAAATAATTTTTAAAGTCAAGTAATGATTCTACTAAGATTAAGGATTTGGTACCTAAAAACCCATGTTTGAAAGTTGGGAAGGGTCTGTATGATAAAGGAAAATGGGTTAGAGATGCAGTTACTTGCACAACAGGCTTAGCATTGTTCAAAATTTCTTTCAGTCAAAGAAATGCTTTTTCCCCTAATAGAAACATTTTGAAAATTGATGTAGGAAGATTGATAGTACCTAGAGTGTTTATGGATTTTTATTTGATCATTCAAATAGAAGAGAAATATGATCATGTAGTCAGGGTGGTAAGAAACATTAATGGAAGGGTTTTTGTGAGTATCATAGAAGAAGAACTTTGAGAAGTATTTCAGTTAAATGAACCTTCCATGCAACTTGATGAAATAAATTTTTATTCTTTCAAGGAAGTCTAAAAATCCCAAAGGACTTACCTCATAAATGGACCTCGACATGAATTATTTGTTAAGATTGGAGATTTGGTTGTAGTACTACCTAACACCCTAGAGCCTTTTAAGTTAGATTATTTCATCACGAAGCTAGAGGTATAAACAGTTCATTGTTTCATATTTTTGGGGATGATAAAGAGAACAAGATGCCCATTCATTACATGTTCATGATGGTGCAGATCCTACACACACATTTAGCCATCAGTTTTGACTATGCAAATTATGTGGCTGATCTGATACGCAATGGATTGATAGGCATAATAAATGAGAAGGTAGGTAGACCCATTGGGTGGTATTCTATGTTGATGCACATGTTCCTATTTAAGGGTGCAAACTATTTTTAGAAGGATATAAATTTATTAAGGATTAAAGATGGAGAAGAGATGCATGTCCAGTTGTGGAGTACATAATTATCTTGGGATAGGAAAGAGGAAAGTTACATTACATTTGAAATTTTTTTTTCTTCTAGACTAGGAGCCTTGTTGTCTTCAAAAAACCCTAGGATTCCTGCATCTATTTTGAATCTTTACAGACCTAAGAAGTTTGCTCAAAACATCAAGATAGTGCATAATTGGGGAGATGTTATTCTATATCATGGCTTAACAGTTTTTAGATTATATGGTTATAATGGTACCCTATATGTTCTCCCTTATAGGGTCCCACTCAAAATGGGTGTTGCTAAAATTACTAGACAAATTGGTGGACTGCTGGAAGTTACTTTGACTGGAAGGGGAAAAGGTGCTATTTTCCCCACTATCACAATCATGCACTAGTTTGTTGTTACCAAAGGGGGTTGGAAGAATTTGGATAAATTATTTGAGCCTTATCATCTAGAAAATTCAATAGAAAGGTGTGCTAACTCGGAAGCATTTATAAGTGATATGTTCAAGAAAAGAACACGATGTGTAGCAATGGATCATCAGTTCCATTTTCCTAAAGACATCATTAGGAATGAATTCAATCTACAAGAATAGGAAATCATGAAGGAGAAGTGGTTGTTCTACAAGAAAAATTTGATTTTGTGCGACATTTTGAAAAGGGGTATGATCCATTGAGAGAATTCAAACCTTTTGAAAAGAAAATTGACTCATTAATGTCACTTTTTGAAGACATTATGAAGGCTCTGAATCAGAAGAAAGAGATGGTCATGAAGGTAGAACCATAAAAGGCCAAGGATATCTTGATCAAGTCTATACATTCTAGGGCCTACACACAAGGAAAATATGTCTTACAGTAGAAGAAAGGGTACAACATAGTATTGCCAGGAGAAGAGACATCTCATAGAGGTCAGAATGTAGAATAGATACATGGGAAGGAAGCTTCTACCTTAAGAGGGAAAAGACCAATGGATTTTGATTCAACATTAGTACCATCCCTAAAGAGGCAAAGGATAGAAGAAGAGGAGAAACAATTAGAAAATGTATATTCACCCTCTTAGTCTCCTTTGGAATTGGATGAGCAAGTAGTAGCTGAACAATTGTTGCAGATGGGAAATGTACAGCATGTTGTTATAACACATAAATAAATGCAAGAAGGGATGTTTGAGGCTCCTAAGCATGTGGAAATGGATATAACAGTGGAAATATTTTTTGGAAAAGAGCTTCATCCCCTTACCAAACAAGCTAATGATCAATTCTTATCAGATATCAACTTTGTTAAGGCTAGAGCGTTTATGAATTTATTATGGAGAATTCACATTGGAGAACTCAAAGAGAAGTGTCAAAAAAGGAAAGAGGACCATCCTGGAAGAGATAAGAATGAAATTAAGGATGAAATAAAACAAGAAGTGTTAACCAAATTTGAGAAGATCACCCTTGAAGAGGGAAGAGAACTAGTCAGGAAGGAAAGAGTTCTTATTTTGCCAGAATGCGATTTTGTTGATGCTATAGTTTTTGAGGCTATTAGGAAGGAAACAAAGACCATACATACCACTCTGGAATTAGCTCAATAAGAAATTAAAGGGGTCAAGTTTAGTGAGGATCATGCTACATTGGTAATGTGGTCACTAAAAAGAGAGGAAGGCAAGAAGAAAAATGAAGCCACCAAAGATGATTATTTAGGTAGTCTATTAGTGAGAAGAGATGAAAAAACTACTGAGGTGGAAGTAGTAGGCATAGTCCTAGAATCAAAAAAATTCAATCTGAAGGTGGCAGAGAAACATGTAGAAGAGAACCAAGGGACAGGATTAAGATGGAAACAATCCTAAAAGCCTACAATGACCTAAAGAAAGAATCTATTGAAAAGGACATAATATTTTTTTGATTGAGTGGACAACAATCATTCTAGACATCTCCTCAAAGGATGATTACTCAAGAGCCTTCCCAACCATCATCTTCCAGTATAATTATTGAATTTTCTCCTTCCCCTATGCTATCTAGCTCTATTTTAGAGGTAGAACTTAATTATGAAAAGGATAAATTAATAGCAGAGAGGACTAGATTGAAAGGAGTAAAGAGGAGTTGGGAGGAAGAAAGTTCAAAGTTTCATAGTGCATAATCATTGGTGCAACAGAGGTATGAGGATAAAGTGAGGAGTACAATTACGCATTTTTTTGATAATGTAGATCTTGCTTCTATTTACCGAAATGGAAAGAATATTATGATCATTTTAGATTCTTTTGAAGAAGACAAGGACAAGTTGGAACAAATTATGCAAGATTGGAAAGGAAGAAAGGCTGAATTAAAATTATTTTATTTGTTAGCCAAGAGGGAAGATAATTTTGATATTGTACTGATGGACACTTATAAATGTCTCAAGGACTTGATAGATTTCGATATAAGAAGAAGTATTATCCATAAAAAGGTAAAACATTGAGAAAATAATATTCAAAGGACCATGTTGAGATATTCCCTAGCCTATTTAGAAAAGGTGGTAAACTAAAAAGGGAAGCGAGATGGATGAGGAATATGGGTGAAGAGCTATCAATAAGGATGAACAACATCATCAACTTAGAAAGCACACTCTTGTTTGTTCAAACTGTAGAAACAATTGAAGATGCTAGATCATATTTTGGGCTCTGGAAAAAGGAAGTTGAACAAAAAAAAATGGGATGAGCTGAGTAACAAGAAAAATGAGGTCATCAATTTCCCTTAGCCCAGTGATGAGGTGTTCAAATCTTGGAAGGACAAGTTTAATTTAGGTGAATGAGAAGATAAAGATATTTTCTAGTTTTTCAACAAATGGTAAATCCCTCCATCATTTTGAAGTGGACAAAAAATTACAAATTTATTTTACATAAAAAGACAAAAGTAACAATTTCCATTTGGCTGGCTCAGAACAAATTTGGAAGCAGTTGTAAGGGTCATGCGTTCGAATGACAAAATAATTTGGAAATCCTTGTAAAAAATTAGTTATTGCTTCTCTTGTATGTTTGTCTTTTGTATGAGTCTGGTATTTGTCTCTTCTCCTAGCCATCTATAGCTTGTTGCATCTTGTTTCTTTTAGGATTCCAAGATGGCTAGTGTATACTATAAGTAGCAAGTTTATTTTAATTAAAAGGGATGGTGAATTAACAACTGTGAAGCAATTTTCTGATCTTAGTCTATTTTCAAAGTTTCTTGTCATTTCAAATGTATTGAAATAGTGAAGTTTTAATAAAATACAATGAATTCCTTTTGCATACCTTTGATGTCTTCATGTGTTTATTTTTGAATTCTTGTGTATTGAGTTTATAAGGAAACTCTCAATATACTATTTACAAGGTAGATGTGAGATTTGTTCTGAAGTTTCTTCCAAGGGAGGGGTAATTCTTAAGGGTAGTTTTAGAGGGTTAGATATTTTCATGAGAATTTTATACGTAGGTATGGGAATGAGAAGATGATTTTTAAGGCATTTCATTTGAGCTCTAAGTGTGTTACTATTAAAAGGTTTTTGTGAATATATCTTCTTTTGACTCTTTTCCCTGGATTAGGCACTGGTCTCTACTAGTCAAGCAATTATCACCAACAATCCATAAAATTTCTAAACAATCTTTTATTTTCCTATTAAAGAACATAGATGTCTATGATTTGTGTTGAAGAATACAAGTAATTTTCTTGGTTCCTTGATGAGTGAATCCCTTAGGTACGCATGCCTGAGCTGAAAGCTCGAAGAGAAGAAGGATGAGAATCCTTATCACACTAGTATTTTCTATTGTGAAGTGCATCTTTTGGATTGTAAAGTTTTGCATAAGGTTGGTTATTAGCATCTGTAGGATTTGTTACCAACTTTTACAGTAAATGTCATTAATAAATTAGTGTGAAACCTTAATCCACTATATTATTTATTGAGAAGAATTAAGTCATTAAAAGGTACACCCGCCTGAGTTTGTGGAGCTCAAAGTGAAGAAGGATTGGATCCTTGTTACTTTTACTTGTTGAATCAAGAATTGGGAATCAAAGAGTAAAACATAAATGCTATATTGAGATTTTGCAAGAAAAATCTCTAACATATCATTTTAGACTTTCTCTCCAATTTGTATGATGATTCAATGGTGGGAAAGAAAGTTATGGATTCTTGTCTATAACAAAAAACCCTATTTAGGGTTCAAACCCACTTTCAGTTAAATGGTTGTAACTTTGACAAAACATAACAAAAATTTATAAAAAAAATTTAATATGTAATATAAGAAATATAACTATTTATTATATTAATTATACACATGTACATGACCGTACCAGTCCATACTGTTCATATAAAATTGACTAGAAAATAAGAACAAAGAAAGCATAGAAATAATGTAACACAATATAAATAATAGGGAATTCATTTGAACTTATAAAATAAATATTAAAGATTCCCATTTGAGATATATAAATTTAAATTCCATAAAATTAACCAACTAAAACCCTAGACTAAATTTAGTTTATTTAAATAATAGATCTCCAAAACTAGGTTGCTAGAAATCCTAGGAAAACGCATGACCATTTTCACCCAAATGATCTCTAACTTTTGAATACTTATAGAAATGAAAATTAAATATATAAATAACCCCATATTTCATGAAACCAATTCCATCAGGGGATTGAATCCCTAACTTAGGTCCTACAAAGATTCAACCGAAGAAGGATGCAATACGAGGAAGACAATAAAAAATTAGGACGCATCATTCAAAACCCTCCCCACTTTCAAAAATATCCATGAAAGAAAGTCAAAGACCACAAAAATAAATCTATCTCTCAACTACTAAAACTCTTACAAAAATATTCCTCTCCCAAAACCAAATAAAACATTGAATTCAAAAACAAATATACTCACAAACTCTCCCTCGCATCTCATAAATTTTTCTCTAAAATATGCATTAAAAGTAAGGCCAAAATATCCTTAATGATTCAGAAAAATACCGTTCCTCAAATGGAAGAATGAATGCATATAAATAGATTTCCCTAAGGTAACCAACTCCCAACTTACTCTTAACTAAAGGCCATTATTAAATAAATTAATATAATTATAAACTCACAACTATATATTACTCAAATATAACTATAATAATGCTTTATATTCATTCATACACATATGTACTATTATCATAATATTTTGCATATAAGGTTAAATAATTACATCAATATCTGTGTGTGTGTGTGTGTGTGTGTGTATATAACCTATCCACATTACTAATAATTAACAAGTAAGAATACTATACATCACATTATTTAATGTTTAATTATTAATAATAGTATACTTTACCTTACTCCCAAAATATACACCATAAAAAAAATCCATCATCATTCAAATATAATCACATATAACTTATACATATATGCACACACACACACACACACCAAATACTATAATCTATATGATTATGAAGTAATAGAACACAACATTAATATTATTACATATTTATACTTACTATAGGGTATACCACTTATATAGAATAAAATAGCATGCCTCAAACTAAATCAAATCATCAAAAGAAGCCATAACAATCAAACAAGAAACACATCGAGATAACCACAAGCTCAAACAAGGTCAACTACAACCAACAAGGCAAGTCAAGCCAAACTTGTGACCAAGCATGAAACCCTGAAACACAACATAGAAAAGATCAACTAAGAATCATACAAAGAAGGAAAAATAAAGGAAATGAGTAAACAAATCATACAAATGAACACAAGGAACCAAAAATCACTATCCACAACCATGGCTGGCTGAGAAAGGTAAATAAGGGTTTTTCATCTCGACAACTAAATGGCAAAGAAAGACCCATAATGTTCCTGAATTAGATAATGTCATAAGGGAGACTCATGTAGGGACCTTGGTTCTATCTCTAGAACAAAAACCATCAAGGATTTTGAGGGCATGCTTAGATTTGTGGGTCTAGGTGAAGTCAATGCCCAGTGCCTACAAGCCTACATCACCAAAGAAATATGCATGTGCCTATGTACAAAAGATAGTGCAAACAATGACAGGGGTCGAGACATTGTGTGAACCTAACTAGGTTAGTAGCTATGAGTTCTCACGTAGCCATACAATCGTATCACAGATACAAGCACATATGTAAGCAAATAGTAAACAAGGCCTCATTAATCAAATACAAAGTAAGGGTTAGATCAAATCCATAATATAATCCATCATGTGACTTGGATTATCCCCTGAACCAAAATTAATAATTAAAGAGATAATCATAATCATTCATGTAATCATAGATGATCAATAATCATGTCAATGTAAATTGGAATCATAAAATATAAAGAACCTAATTGTTAAGGATATATTGAACCCATATCCTTATATCAATCAAGACATAAGCATCAAAGTATCATAATCAAATCTTTAGTCATTATGACTAATTTATCTAAGGTAATCATAATCATTGATAAGGAGTAACTCACAAAGTAACAATTTAGATATATCAGGTGACTACATAACATCAAGGTCCTAAAATCTAATGGACACATAAGAAGAGATGAATACACATGAAGGAATGTATCTGGAAACATTTATTATTGTCAAAACTAGGATGTGAAGTTATTATATTTGGAATAGGATAGATTAAGAAAAAAACTCAAGTAGAATCATACTCTTATCAGGACAAAGCATAAAAGTCCCTAAACCATTCCCTAACTTCCAAAAATAATATAAAGGACATGTTAGGGTTGGAGGGGTATTAAAATTTATGAGATTTCAGTTTGAACAAAAAGAATAGCATGGAGACCCCCCCTGAAACATGTCCATGTGACTAAGAAGATAAGTGAGAGAAGAGAGGGATATGACCCAAAATTTTGCATTAAACCTTCAAATATATCCTTGGAATTTAGTTTATTAAAAATACCTGCCAATTGATTAGAAGAAAGGAACATATTCAAAAACCACATTACCATTCAACACATTTTATCTGAGATATTTGATAACAAATATATATGTGCTTCATCTACATGTGCATTTATAAGAGGTTTTGATAGGCTTGCAAGTGTACCATGGCAGTTTGTCTCCGCTCATCAAGCATTTCGAGCTCATGCAATTTGGAAACTCTATACTTCTCATCATCAACAATGCCTTGTAAGGATACTCTTAATGAAGGAATTTCAACCTTGAGGGGTAATATGGCCTAAGTTCCATAGACTAGAGAGTATGGAGTAGCACCAGTGGGTGTGCGAATGCTGGTCCTATAGGCCCAAAGAGCTATGTCCTAGTCCTGTACGCCCACAGAGCATAGGAACATGATCAAAAAATAAAATAAAAATACTCACTAAAACAATGTGAGCCAACATCCATTCTAATAATTTGTTACTTCCATAAAATTTTTGTTGATTGATAGCTTAGATTGCAAATTGATTGATTTGATAATTGATTGATAGATTGAACAGATTGATTGATAGCAAAGGTCAAAAGAGTGAATAGTCCAACCAAATTGAATATTGATTCACAATGATTTGGATCACATTTGTGAGAATATGATTTTTTTAAGCACAGATTGATGATTCTACCACTGATGTCAGAAAATGTGATGTTCGATTCACAAAAAGAAGACAAGTATGTACAAATTTATTACAGATTTTTGAAGAGATTTTTGCAATTTTTAGGATTTTTGAGATATTTGGATTTTTTTGTGATGATCTATTTTTAGGACTTTTTACGATTATTTAGGATTTTTTTAGCATCATATTTGAATTTTTAGCAATTTTTTTAGGACATTATTTTATTTTTTTGGGAATTTTGAGCTGCTTATTTGGATTTTTAGGATTTTCTCAGGTCATTAAGATATTTGCAATATGTTATCTCCAATCGAATAGTCAAGGAATCTCATGGATAAACCACGTTCAAGGTCTTACCCCCAGTTTGAATTCAAATTCAAAGATTCTCAGTGCTAGGAATCTGCCCCCAGACAACAAAGAGACTACGTACAGGGGCCAAAAAAGATAGATAGATTGGGTATACCAAGGGTAAGGCAAAGAAGATCAACCAGTTATATGCCATAAAGGGGCACTAGGGTTGATGCAAATCAAAAGATGTGATCAGTAAAGGAAATCAGGATACCAGGCAGAATCATGATAGACATTGGAGAAACTACTTACTACGCATGGCGCCTGTTTGCCAGGATTTCACCACGGTACTTGCCCACAATGCATGTTTGCCAGGTTTTCACTTGTGGACGAGATTTTTCTCTTGATTTCTATTTTTGCATGCCAAGATGTCTGTTTACCAAGTTTTCATCAAGGCAACCATTTTTTTGTCTTTTATCTTTTTTTTCTTTTTTCTATTTTTTCTCTTTTTTTGATATTTTGTCAGAATTTGCAATTTTTTTTGTACTTTTTTCAAAAAAATTTGCAATTTTTTTGTTACCTTTTTTAGAGATCATGCATTATACTTATGGAGGTACGTGTTGTTCAGTGCCTCTGGAAATGGTTCTCCTTTTGGTGTTGCAAGTTGATACACTCTAGACCCATATGATGTTGTGGCTATGTAAGGGCCGTCCCAATTTGGTTCAAATTTTCTAGCCTTCTCTGTGTGTGGCTGGGTTTCGTAATTAATCTTTAGAACCAAGTCTCCAATCACAAAATGGTGAGCTTTGAATTTATTGTGGTAACTCCATTTGAAACAGTTTTGATAGGCTTGCAAGTGTACTAAGGTGGTTTGTCTCCGCTCATCAAGCATTTTGAGCTCATGCAATCTGGAAAATCTATACTACTCATCATCAATAATGCCTTGTAAGGATACTCTCAATGAAGGAATTTCAACCTCAAGAGGTAATATGGCCTCAGCGCCATAGACTAGAGAGTATGGAGTAGCAGCAGTGGGGGTGCGAATGTTGGTCCTATAGTCCCGTGGTCCTAATGTAAGACTAGAAAAAGGCATTTTAGAATATATAGGAAACAAAAAACCCTAAATAGTATGCTAAACCTATCTAATCTATCATGAAAGATATTTTCAAGAGGAATTCATAAACATAAGCATAAACACTTAAAAACCCCCTTCAAAGGAAGCTCCCGTGTCCTTCTTTCTTCTCCATAATGAGATTGATGTTTCTCTTTTGCACACACACAATTGTACAAAAAGCCAAGTTTTGCTAATGAGAATACTAGAAGATTTCTAACAATTCTTGAGGTTCTCAAAATCTTGTGGTTAACCTTGAATGAGAGGAATAACTCTCAATTTATAGGAAATGGGGGTCAATTAGGTGAGTATTGCAAGAATCCATGAATAATGAAGAGATTTGGTTGGTGAGATGTTAGGAAGCATGATATGGGGGAGATCAAATAAGGAGATATTGAGAATATTTATGAAGCACCTTAATGGTGATGAGAATCCTCAATTAAGGGATATGATATTTAGGTAGGATTAGGGATCATTAGTCAAATTAATAATTCAATATCCTCAATATTCCTCAAAATCAATAATTAGATTTATGAAATGATAAAAATATCATAAGTTGAAATCAGCCAATTAATTAATAAAAATTAATGAATTGTTGAGACTTAGGGAAAAGGGGAATAAATAAAGTTTATTTATTTATTCATTTAGAACCTAGGGATAAACTATGGGTTATTCATCCCAAGGAAGAAATTAGTGGATTATGGATTGAATTGAAGGTTTTGATGTTGAATTGAAATGATTTTGATGATATTGATAAGGTTTAGGATCAATTCCAAGGGTTCCAAAATAGTTTAGGAAATCATGAGGCATCGATGAGCTTTGATAATGCACCCGCGTAATGATGATTGGAAATGATTGAAAAGTGCCAATGAAATTTCATGGGATCATAGGATTGAAATTGAAATGGGGAAACATTGATGATCTTGGACAATGTTCCCAAAATAATGATGATCAGATTTATAATATTAACAAATGTGGACAACACTATTGAATTGATATTTATAGATTGATAGCGATAACACTGATGATCTTTGACAATGTTATCAAATAGATGATTAAGGGGATACAAAACATTGAAGATCTTGGATAATGCTCTTGAAATGATGACAAGATTGATCGAATTGAAATAGGGTTTTGATCAGTTTGGAAATTGAGTTAATTAGGCATTGATGATCTTGGACAATGCCCCAGAATGGTCAGAATGAGTCCAAAAAATTCCGCAAGTGATTAGGAATTGAATAGGATAGGTTTGAATTTATTTAGGAAGGTTTGGAATGGTTTAGGATCAAATAGGATTGGTTTAGGATCAAATAAGATTGAATAGGATCAGTTTAGGGTTGATCAGAAATGATTTGGAAAATGATCGATTTGGTAGAGTAGAATTGTTAGTAAATAATTGAACAATTTTGCAATATTCAATCATCGACAAAAGATACAATGTCTCCATACAATAAAGATCATATGTGTAACATAGAGGAATAATTAGGCTGCAAAACAATGTTTCGATTGTAATTCTAAAAATGTTAAAACACGTAGACCAGCAGGCTCAAACCATTTTTAGGTTATTCATTCCCCTTTTTCCTAAGTCTCAAAAATTAATTAATTCTTATTAATTAATTGGCTAATTTCAATTTATGAGATTTTTATAATTTTATAAATCTAATTATTGATTTTGAGGAATATTGAGGATATTGAATCATTAATTTGATTAATGATCCCTAATCCTACCTAAATATCATATCCCTTAGTTGAGGATTCTCATCCCTATTAAGGTGCTTCATGAATATTCTCAATATCTCCTTTTTTGATCTCCCCCATATCATGCTTCCTAACATCTCACTAGCCAAATCTCTTCATTATTTAGGGATTCTTGCAATCCTCAGCTAATTGACCCTCATTTCCTATAAATTGAGAGCTATTTCTCTCATTCAAGGTTAACCACAAGATTTTGAGAACCTCAAGAATTGTTATAAATCTTCTAGTATTCTCATTAGCAAAACATGGATTTTTATGCAATTGTGTGTGTGCAAAAGAGCAATGTCAATCTCATTATGGAGAAGAAAGAAGGACATGGGAGATTCCTTTGAAGGGGTTTTTTAAGTGTTTATGCTTATGTTTATGAATTCCTCTTGGAAATAGCTTTCATGATAGATTAGATAGGTTTAGCATACTATTTAGGGTTTGGGGTTTCCCATATATGCTAAAATGCCTTTTTCTAGTCTTACATTTGGTCTTACCTATGTATCCCATTATCACTGGGGCATGTTTTAATGATATTTTCTTCAGGATTCTTTGACACAATGCTCATAATCGTATTGTATCAAAGAGGGGCAAAGTGTAGACACCTAAAAATGGTTGGAGCCTACTGGTCTACGTGTTCTTAACATTTTTAGCATTACAATCAAAATGTTTCTTTCCAACCTAATTATTCATCTATGTTGTGCATATGATCTTTATTGTATGGCGAAATTGTGTCTTTCATCGATGATTGAATACTGAAAAATTGTTCAATTATTTACTAACAATTCTACTCTCTTTACCAAATCGATCATTTTCCAAATCATTTTTGATCAACCCTAAATTGATCCTACTTGATCCTATTTGATCCTAAACCAATTATATTGAATCCTAAACCATTCCCAACCTTCCTAAATCAGTTCAAACCTATCCTATTCCATTCCTAATCACTTGCAAAAAATTTTGGACTCATTCTGACCATTCTGGGGCATTGTCCAAGATCATCAATGCCTAATAAACCCAATTTCCAAACATATCAAAACCCTATTTCAATTTGATAAATCTTTTCATCATTTTAGGAGCATTTTCCAAGATGATCAATGCTTTGTATCCCCTTAATCATCTATTTGATAACATTCTCAAAGATCATCGGTGTTATTGCTATCAATCTATGAATATAAGTTCAATAGAGTTGTCCACATTTGTCAATACTATTTCTGATCATCATTGTTTTGGGAACATTGTCCAAGATCATAGATTCTTCCCCATTTCAATTTCAATCCTATGATGCCATCAAAGTTCATTGGCAATTTTCAATCATTTCCAATCATCATTACGTGGGCGCATTGTCAAAGCTCATCGATGCCTCGTGATTTCCTAAACTATTCTAGAACCCTCAGAATTGATCCTAAACCTTATCAATATCATCAAAATCATTTTAATTCAACATAGACACCTTCAATTCGATCCATAATCCACTAATTTCCCCTTTTCCCTAAGTCTCAACAATTAATTAATTTTTATTAATTAATAGGCTAATTTCAATTTATGAGATTTTTATAAGTTCATAAATCTAATTATTGATTTTAAGGAATATTTAGGATATTGAATTATTAATTTTATTAATGATCCCTAATCCTACCTAAATATCATATCCCTTAATTGAGGATTCTCATCCCTATTAAGGTGCTTCATGAATATTCTCAATATCTCCTTATTTGATCTCCCCCATATCATGCTTCCTAACATCTCATCAACCAAATCTCTTCATTATTCATGGATTCTTGCAATCCTCACCTAATTGACCCTAATTTCCTATAAATTGAGAGCTATATCTCTCATGAAAGGTTAACCAAAATATTTGAGAACCTCAAGAATTGTTAGAAATCTTCTAGTATTCTCATTAGCAAAACTTGGCTTTTTGTGTAATTGTGTGTGTGCAAAAGAGAAACATCAATCTCATTATGGAGAAGAAAGAAGGACATGGGAGCTTCCTTTGAAGGGGGTTTTTAAGTGTTTATGCTTATGTTTATGAATTCCTCTTGCAAATAGCTTTCATGATAGATTAGATAGGTTTAGCATACTATTTAGCGTTTGTGGTTTCCTATATATATGCTAAAATGCCTTTTTCTTGTCTTACATTTGGTGAACCCAATGTGAACAACCTTAAATGATATTTTTTTTTGTTTTTTGTGTCTTTTTCAAGGTTTTGGATGAGATCTTCATAGGTGGTTACTGAAGCTGCGTAGGTGGTCACTGTTCCTGTACAGGTGGTAGCATGTTTCTACGCAGGTGGTTAAGTCCTGTGCAGTTGGGACCCAGACCTTTGCACTTGGAGCCCAAAGCTACAAAAATGGATGGTTAGCTACATAGTTGGTCATATGGGATCCTCATTTATGGTTTAGGATCACTTTTTTCATGTTTAGGAAGCTATTCTGTATCTTAGGCTTTCTCTTCTACTCTTTATCTGTTTAAAGGCTAAAATGTATCCTAAACTATTCAAATGAACCATAAAATTGGTTAATGAACCCTAATATGGTTAATGAACCTCACATTTTGATTTTAAAATCCTAAAATGAACTTTCACATTTGTATTTGGGCTCTTAAAATGAACCTCATCTAGTCTAGGGTTTCATACAATCAAGCTTTTTTTCAAATTTCAATCAAACTTGCAATCTAGCCTAACTAGGGGTGGAAATGGAATATTTCATGAAAGATCAAGTTTTTTAAGTTGATAAGGGACCTAAAATGAACATGCACATCTGATTTGGGTACCTAAAATGAACTCTAAACTAGTTTAGGATCAAATTCAGATTTTGTCCTTAAGGTGTTCCTAAACCATTTTGATGCACATGCAAGCTAGTTAGGGTTTCAAGTTCACTTCAATCTTTTAAAATCAGCTTAAATGGCATAAATAAGGAACCCTAGTTGTGTTTTTGATGATATTTCATTCTTAGATGTTGAAAACCCTCTGTTTTTTCTAGTTTTTACTACTTTTTAGGCCTTTGATCAATAGTTGCGCACTTGATTGCAGTTGTTGCGTAGGTGGTCAAAAGTTGTGCAGGTGGTAGCCTATTTCTGCATAGGTGGCAGCCTATTTCTTCATAGGTGGTACCTTGGTTCTGCACAGGTGGTAGCCTGTTCCTATGCAGGTGGTAAATTTGGTGTTTTTCAAGCAAATTTTTGGATTTCTGCATTCCTATACTTGTTTCTGCACTTAGGATACTGGGTTTTTGTGTTACTGATGATTTGTGTAGCATGTTGGAAATTGTGGGATGAAGTATGAATCCTAAAAAATAATAAATATTTTAATATAGGACATTTGTAGAAGAACTTGTGTTTTCTACAACCTTCGTGTGTGTTTTTGGTAGTTAGCAAACACTTCAGCTTGGTGTTTTAAAATGAACCATTTCCATTCATATACTTGAAGTGTCTTTTAGTTTTTAAATCCAAGGAAATGTATGGGCGTATCCTCTCCTGTCGCCTTTATGGATCTTGGGTGTAAGAGAAATCCATGCAAGTCCTTTAGTGTGGTTACCTCCCAAGTGTTTTAGTAGAGCCAATGAGAGTGGATGCCCAACCGGTAATAGGCTAAAGCCAAGCCCATCCAAACCAAGATACATAAGATGCCATTTTTATTAATCTCACAATGGATGAGTGTTGAATGCATTATACTTGGAAGAAGATCTCCCTTAGTACCCTTGTGGTGCGTTAAAACCTATGGAACATAACTTCTGTAGACTGGGAGGCCTCCATAACGGAGCTAATTTTCTACATGTATAACCACCCAAATGGATGCCCTTACTAAACACCATGTCATAGTAGCCAAAAAACTTCTATTTATTGGCACAGAAGGTTAGATACCAACTAAGATGCCCCACACTTTCATGGCTTTTGGTCGAGACAAGAATCCCTTGGGAAGTGATGACCCTTGGGAATTGAAGCTTGGAGTGCCTAAGAATTGAGGGCACTATAAGGAGGAGTCTATGCCTCCAAGATTCTAGGTTGTCCTCTATTAGTAAGAGTGGATGAACTTCAGTTCAAGTGGGGATTCAAGAGATATTTTTCTTGTTATCCTTTGGAAGTGGTGTGTTTGTTCATTTTTACAACAACCATTCTAAATGATGTGTCTTGTGTGAGTGTTCAAACCTTAATAAAAATGAAAACATCTTAAAAAACTCTCTTGAAAGAATAATTTTTCCAAATCAATCTTCAAGAACAATCAAATGGTCACAACAAACCTTGTCTTTGAGTAAACATATGGAACCTTGAACTTTTCACTTGGAACCTTTTTGGCCTACTTGATAGCCTTCATATTGCATATTCACAACCTAATCTCCTTGCATTTTGCATTTCAAAAGTTCCTTGCATCATATACCTAATTTTAATCCTCATTATAGTCCCTTTTGCATAAGTCCTAATCATAGCCCTCTTGCATACATAGCTCATTTTTAGATTTTTTTAAACTTTGCAAACAATCCTAGAAAGTATCCAAATCATAGAGCATTTCTTGATGGCATTGAAAACAAGATGTTGACTTGGTCCCCTTTTGTCCCAAAAATTTCAAACCCCCTACCCTTATCAATTGGTCATATTCCACCGTTGTCATGATGGATTTGACCTAAGCACCTTTTTACCAAATTTGTCCCTTGTTCCAAAATCCTATTTTTCAAGTCAAGATTCTTATTCAACCTCATGAGGTTATGCTCTTAAGTTTTTCTCCTTTCAAAATATTAATTGTTAAAGTCCAAAAACCAAAAAAATAGTAGCATAAACCTTAGATTGCATTTTCATAAGTTCCTTGCATTTCAAACTTGCAATTCCAAAAATTCAAAAATTCCAAAAAAATCTTGCATTTGTATATAGTAATCATGCTATTTTTCACAAGATCTCAAGCATCCAAAGGGCAAAAAGATCCTCATTTACCTATGTTTACATCATAACCAGAACCACAACTACATTTTGACCCAAGACAAGGTGTTGCATATCATAATCAAACTAACCTAATCACCATGTAACCATTGGAAGAAGTGCATCAAACGTTTCATGACCTAAGACATGTCACATTTCCTCAAGGACCTATCACTACATAGATTATCCCTAGTACAACTCTAAGAAATGATCTATGCAACATGGGATATCCTTCAAATGAATCTCCAAACTTTGGCACTGTTTAGTGGGGACCTCCCCTAACTTTTGAACCAATCTTTGTACCCATGCCACCTGGCCAAGGTAGTGTTCCCCCTACACCTGAGGAGGAATGCCAACAAACTTGTCAAATCAATCAAGTCCAACCCAATTATTTGCAACAAAAACCTTTTCCAAACACATATTTTGGATCTTATCAACCTCCTCCACCACCACCAGATAATCAAGATCCTAGAAATGCCTCAAGTCCCTCTTCAGATTCTGGAGACTGACATGAAAAATTTGCTTCCTTCAAAGATTTACCTAAAGAGGAAATTGACGAAGCCGTTAAGAACAATAAAATTTAGCAGACATTAACATACCTCATGACTCAAGATCTGAGATGATATATCAAAGCTATTCAAAAGACAAATCCTCAATTATTCTTGGAATATCAAAATCCCCCACAATCTACTATGGAAGAGAATCAAGCCTTAGTGGTTCGAGATAGAGAAAAGTGAGAACAACCCTTCAACAATTCAACTATGGTGGTAACACAAAAATGGCAGTATAATGATTTAACTATTGATATTCCTCCAAAGGAAAAGTATATACCATTGGATAATCCTTTATTTGAAGAGGTAGCACTCCCTCCTCCCAAGATGGTGGATGCTACACAAATCTCTAAAAAAGGTCCTAAAAGAACATGGAAGACTGATTTAAAGAATCGCTTGCCAAAAGGGTCAAATGAAACATTCACATTTCCTTCAGGAATGTTAGATGTACCCCCTTTTGAAGAAACACAACCAAGTGGTCCTCCTTTGGTAACACATACAACATTCCTAAGAAGTACTTCAAATGCAACAACATCCAAAGGACCATTTAATGAAGCACCAAGGGTACCCACATTTGATGTTTTTAATGTGACTACTACAACTATACCAAATCAATTGCAAGATCAAAAGAAGAAGAGCCTTGTGGATATCAAACCAATTCCACCTAAGGTGACTCAAAATGCACATGTAACACAAAAAGTGCAACAATCCCAAGAGGCTCCACAAGCACCACTTGTGGATGTAGTGCAACCACAATTTGTATCCCAAGTCAACATGATGTCTCAAGCACAACCAACAAAATGTAAGACTACAAATCTTGATGGTATACTTGGACCACTTGGATTTCAACAAGATCATAACATGCAACAACCAACAATGCTGATGGGTCAAGAATCCCATCCTATCACCCAACATGTGAAAGGTCCAAAGGTGCAACAAGTCCACCCACAACAACAATAAAATATCCAACAGTATGTACAACAACATCAACACGCTCTACAACAACAATATGTTCAACAACAACATGCTCTATAACAGCAGTATGTACATCAACAACAACATGCTTTACAACAGCAGTATGCTCAACAACATTGACAACAAGATGTTAAACAACAACAAAAACAACAACATGTTCAAGAATCATACGTTCTACAGTGACAACCATATGTTGCATACCAAAAAAATGTGTTACAACAAAAACAACATGTGGTGCAAACTCAACAATAGCAATATGCATCGAGATATCAACAAAAAATTTCTCAACTGTACTATGTGACACAAGGTCAGAAATATAATCTTCCACCAATAAATCAACAACACATGGAATATCCTCAACAACATGCCAGAAAACATGTGGAATCAATCCATGACATCTCATAGGAATAAGATCAGGCCTTGGAATATAGTCGATGTTCAATCGCTTCTAGGCAGACACATCATTTATATACACATAAAAAACTAGTGAAGCCTTCACAGAATGAAGATATGCTTTAACAAATCCAACACTTGTAGAAGAAACTAAATCATCTATAATTCAAGGACACAAAGACACTCTATATGCAATGAGACCTATGTCCTAATCCATTCGATTCAAGCATTTACATGCCTCCTTTTCCCAAGAATTTTGAAGTACCCAAGTTTGATAAATACAAAGGAAAAGGGAATCCAATCGATCACATTCAGGAATTCTATACTTCTTGCATTGAGGTTCACAACGATGACACGTACCTCATGTGACTCTTTCCTCAAAGCCTTGGGGGTCAAGCAATGGAGTGGTACTCTACATTACCTGGCAATATCAGGTCTTGGAAAGAACTAGCCTACAAATTCATCTGTCATTTTGCATTCAACATATCGAGTGAGGTTATGTTGACTGACTTATGCACAACCAAACAAAAGGTTGGAAAATCCTTTATGACCTTCCTGTTGTGATGGAGGAATTTGGTGAGTCAATGCCCTTTTGATGTGCCAGAAGAATAACAAATATGATTATTTATCCAAAATATGGTACGAGATATGATGTACGAGCTCAAAATCAAATGACCAAGTACCTTCCAAAAGCTCATGAAAAAATGGATTGACATTGAAGATGCTCTTATTGAAAAAGGAGTATTAAAAATCAACAAGGACAATCAAAATGCGAGCACTTCAAGTGACAAGCCAAAATTTTGGTATCGAAATAAAAATGTCACAAATGATGGTGTTGTCAATGCAAGGAAAAATACGCAAATAATGACTCAAGAACTGCCTCCAGCGCCAGCTCCAACACAACCTCAAGCACAAACAAATGATAACGTGCAACAAAATTGGCAGCGTCGACCGCTGAGAAACATAGATGGACCACAAAGATAGTTCACACCATTGGGTGAACCACTCCATTCGGTCTTGCAACAATTATTGCAAAACAATTACATTTAATTACCTGAGATTTGCAATCCTCCAGCAGTTAAACCACCTTGGTGGGATGACAACAAATATTGCGATTATCATCGGACAAAGGGACACAGAACCAATTCCTGCTACCAATTAAAACATAAATTCCAATACCTTATTGATCAAGGTGTGATTGAAGTTGAACCCAGGGTGGGATCTTCCAATACTGACCATACTATCTTCACAAACCCTTTGGTGGATCATGAAAAGGAAAGTGCCTCTACGTCAAATTCAAACTCCAAGAACAATGTCAATTATACTTGGACTAACCATGACTATACCATCAATTATTTCTGTGAGGCCGATTCGTGTGTGTCCACTTTGACCTTCCGGGATAGTAACCCTCAATGCACAGTTGCTACCCATCATACCAAGATTACTGTGCCTAGTGCACCATCTAAACCCTAGGTACCTTCAGATTACAACCTTGTTGACCAGCTGGTTAAGGCCTCTGCCTTGATATAAATCCTTGATTTGCTGTGCATATCCCTCCAGCACAAGGAAGTCCTTGACAGATATTTTGAAAGAGTCAACTGTTCTGATTGACATTGACACTAACTAGTTTTAGGCCATGATGGGGCACTTCTCTTCATCCCAGCATGTCACATTTTCCAAAGATGATGTTCCACATGACTGGCTTGGCCATAATGACCCTCTCCATCTAGAATTATTTGTCCATAATGCCAAATTCCAGTGATTGATGTGCCAGAAGAACAACAAATATGATTATTTATCCAGAATATGGTATGAGAGATGATGTACAAGCTCAAAATCAAATGACCAAGTACCTTCCAAAATCTCATGAAAAAATGGATTGACATTGAAGATGCTCTTATTGAAAAAGGAGTATTAAAAATCAACAAGGATAATCAAAATGCGAGCACTTCAAGTGACAAGCCAAAATTTTGGTATCGGAATAAAAATGTCACAAATGATGGTGTTGTCGATGCAAGGAAAAATATGCAAACAATGACTCAAGAACTGCCTCCAACGCCAGCTCCAACCCAACCTCAAGCACAAACAAATGATAACGTGCAACAAAATTGGCAGCGTCGACCGCTGAGAAACATAGATGGACCACAAAGATAGTTCACACCATTGGGTGAACCACTCCATTCGGTCTTGCAACAATTATTGCAAAACAATTACATTCAATTACCTGAGATTTGCAATCCTCCAGCAGTTAAACCACCTTGGTGGGATGACAAAAAATATTGTGATTATCATCAGACAAAGGGACACAGAACCAATTCCTGCTACCAATTAAAACATAAATTCCAATACCTTATTGATCAAGGTGTGATTGAAGTTGAACCCAGGGCGGGATCTTCCAATACTAACCATACTATCTTCACAAAACCTTTGGTGGATCATGAAAAGGGAAGTGCCTCTACGTCAAATTCAAATTCCAAGAACAATTTCAATTATACTTGGACTAACCATGACTATACCATCAATTGTTTCTGCGAGGCCGATTTGTGTGTGTCCACTTTGACCTTTCGGGATAGTAACCCTCAATGCACAGTTGCTACCCATCATACCAAGATTACTGTGCCTGGTGCACCATCTAAACCCTAGGTACCTTCAGATTACAACCTTGTTGACCAGTTGGTTAAGGCCTCTTCCTTGATATAAATCCTTGATTTGCTGTGCATATCCCTCCAGCACAAGGAAGTCCTTGACAAATATTTTGAAAGAGTCAACTGTTCTGACTGACATTAACACTAACTAGTTTTAGGCCATGATGGGGCACTTCTCTGCATCCCAGGATGTCACATTTTCCAAAGATGATGTTCCACATGACTGGCTTGGCCATAATGACCCTCTCCATCTAGAATTCTTTGTCCATAATGCCAAATTCCAGTGATTCATGATAGACGGTGGAGCAGGACTTAACATCTACACTTTGAAGGTCATTCTTGATCTTGGTTACAATGAGAGTGACATTGATCCTTCTAGGAGAATCATAAGAAAAGCCTATGATGATGTTGAATGTCCTTCAAATGGAGTCATCATACTGCCCATCAGAATTGGCCCGGTTACTGAAAACATATTATTGCAAGTCCTGGATCTAGACTTTCCTTATAACATGATCTTAGGACACCCATGGATCCATGCCATGAAGGCGATTCCCTCTACGTACCATCAATGTCTAAAATTATTTCACAATGGAGCTGAGATCACTGTCCCAGGTGATCCTAACCCTTTCCAATTTTGTACTAATTAGAGAGAAGGGCCCACACAATAGGTTCCTACCAACAACGAAGCTACTCCATCCAATTCCTCCAAATATTTTGATGCAGCCACCCTTGGAAAAAATGGTCAAAGGAAAGATGAATATTGAAGATAAAGGGTGTGGAGAGTATACCATGGTGCAAGCCTTTCATATTGGGAAGCTTCCTCTTTCCCTGAAGTCTTATGGAAAACCAAATTTGTTGCAAGCACAACCACCCAAGACTACCATGAAGGTTATGCCCTCACCTAAATTCACTCTATGGGGAGGTTTCAATGAAGAACATGTCTATGACAATGCAGCCAGCTAGATTTTCCAAGACCAACAGAAACAAGAATAGGAACCCATTGAGATACCCATTGAAAGATACAGGCCCGGGTTCACACTCATGCAGAAAAAAAGGTTATGATGGTCATAGTGGTCTTGGAGTACACAAGAAAGGAATTTTTGAGCCAATTGCTACAAAAGGTCATCCCCTTCATTTGGGCATTGGATTCAAACCATTACAAATTGGCTCTTCGAGTGCCAAAATGGCCTCATGTGAAAATGTGGTAATAAGGCACTTGAGGTTCCTCGTTCTGAGTACACTACCGATTCCAATTAGTGGGAATGGACATCCTATTCCTCTAGTTATTATGAGCTTGATCATTTCTTCCCTGACCCTAAAGACCTACCTACCATAGACAAACATGTTAACACAATTCCCCCTCCAACAACCAATCCTGATCCCTGGTCTAGAATTTTCTAGGATCCCAGTCCTGAACCTTCAGTGCATGAAGTCTTTGAATCTGAAGGCACTGATATTTACATCTTTTCCTTTACCTCTAGCCTCAAAAACATCTACACCACTGACGATGACATCCCCCTAGCCTACCCTAAACTTATTGATTGGGACGAGAAAGGATCATCGAGCTTGGATTGCTTCAAAAATGATGAAGCAATAGCGGAATTATTTGAGTTCTGAGAGGGCATGCCATCTGGTGCCCACAAAGTAGGGTTCTCCATTGACCTTGTTTCTACAACATATTTTGGGGATTCAACTCCGTCTTCCAAACACAAAATTGAAAATGATAAAATCAAAAAATAAAAAAATAAAAAGAATAGGTCCCCTGGTGAAAACCAAAAGGCGCAAGTTGACCATGCAAAAGTAAAAACAAAGGATGTATCCAAGGGTGAAAACCTCTCGTAGGTGCCTGAGGATGGAAGACTAGACATACCCCCTCCAAAGGAGAGGTGGACATTGCTCATTGAAATGAACAAGGATATCAACTTGGGCACACCAAACAACCCCAAGATTATATATTTTGCAGCCTCATTCTCACCAGAAGAGAAGGATGAATTTTTTATTCTTCCTTGAGTGCCAGATTAATTTTTCCTGGTCATGTGCTAACATGCCACCTCCCTTTGAATCTAGGAGTGAAGCTAGTCAAACAGAAGCTAAGAAAAATGCATCCGCAAATAGCTCTACTGGTAAAAGAAGAATTGAAGAAGTTATTGGATGCAGGATTTATCAGACCTATAGATTACGTATACTGGACTTCCAACCTGGTACCTGTTAGAAAGCATGCTGGTGGCATACAAATATGCACTGATTTTTGTGAACTAAATAAGGCATGCCCTAAAGATTATTTTCCTGTGCCCAACATCGACATCATTGTCGACATGATTGCAAGCTACAAGATGTTGTCACTGATGGATGGCTTCTCTAGTTACAACCAAATTTGGATTGCTCCTAAGGATCAACTCAAGATAGCTTTCACATGTCCTTGGGGAACCTATTGTTGGAATTTCATGCCCTTTGGCCTCAAGAACACCGTAGAAACTTATCAAAGGGAAATGACCATAATCTTCCATGACTTCATGCACATCTTGATGGAAGATTATGTTGACGACTTCCTCTACAAATCTACAACCAGGAAAGATCATTTGAGTATTATGGCCAAAATCTTTGAAAGAATGGAAGGGTATAATCTTTGCTTGAATCCCAAAAAGTGTGTATTTGGAGTTATTTCTAGAAAAATGCTAGGCTATATCATTTCTCAACGAGGTACTAAGGTGGATCCTAAAAAGGTGAAATCCATTTAAGAAATCAGCCCGCCAAACACTGTAAGGAAGCTAAGAAGTCTATAGGGGAAACTATATTCTATCCACTGGTTTATTGCACAACTCGTAGATAAATGCCAGTCAGTTTAAAATATTCTGCATAAAGGTGTGACTTTCCATTGGAATGAAAAATGTGAGCAATCGTTCCAACAACTGAAAGACTATCTATTGCATCCACCAATCTTGATGCCTCCCATTCCAGGAAAGCTATTTATCTTGTACATTTCTACCATAGAAACTACATTGGGTGCTCTTCTTGCACAACATGATGAACAAGGATGAGAAAGAGCTATTTATTACATCAACAGAACTCTAGTTGGATATGAATTAAACTACTCACTCATCAACGAGCATGTCTTGTTGTGGTTTTTTCAACACAGAAGTTAAGACATTACATGCTACACCAGAAAATGATGCTCTTATCCCGGATTGATCCATTGAAGTATCTTCTAGGAAAAGTAGCTCTCATGGGTCAACTAGAAAAATGGGTCATGCTCTTGAGTGAGTTTGACATAGAGTATGTAGATAGAAAAGAAATAAAAGGCCAAGTGATAGCAGACCAGCTTGTAGAGGCACCGGTTCCTAATGATCACCCGTTGCTTTTAGAATTTCCAGATGAGTCCATTTTTGCCTTCACTATATCCAATGAATGGAAAATATATTTTAATGGCTCATAGACTAGGCATAGATCAGGAGCAGGCATCATGTTTGTCACCCCACAAGGTGATGTCATACCAAAATCTTATAGAATCGCATTTACATGCACCAAAAACATCGTTGAATATGAAGCACTAGTCACTAGACTCAAACTTGCTATTCAAGAAAAAATCCAGCACCTCAAGGTGTATGGTGATTCTCAATTATTCATCTGTCAGGTCACTGATGACTATGAAACTAAGGATGAAAAGCTAGTACCTTACAAACAGTTGGTTGAATTTCTCAAGGAGCATTTTGTCACAATCAATTTTCACCAACTTCTATGGGTACATAACAAATAGGTAGATGCCATGGCCACTATTGCATCTATGATTGACATGCTGAATAATGACCAGAGATGTGAATTTCTCATTGAGTATCTATTGCTTCTAGCATTTAACATTCCACAATCTGAGCTTGTGTGTGATATTGTTGGTCTGAATTCCCCTTGGTATCAAGATGTATACAATCACCTACACACCCATATATTACCCCCTACCTTATCCCAAAACAAGCATCGAGCTCTTGTCCATCAAGCCTCTCATTATGTCATCGCCGGTGATACCCTTTATAGGAGAGCCTATGACCAAACCCTCCTTAGATGCCTTGATTCATGAGAGGCTGACACTGCTTTACATGAGGTCCATGATGGTATTTGTGGTGGAAATTTCAATGGTTTGAGTCTTGCCAAGAAGCTGGTTTGAGTAGGATATTATTGGCCCACCATGGAGCAAGATGCTCATAAATTTTCTAAGAAATGTTACAAGTGCCAGATTCATGGCAATTTGATTCACGCTTTGGCACAGGATCTACAGCCAGTGGTTTCTCCATGGCCCTTTTCTCAATGGGAATTTAACCTTGTAGGGAAGATCAAACCCATACCTTCTAATGGCCATAAGTATAGCATCAGGGCCATTGAGTACTTTACCAAATGGGTGGAAGCTATCCCCATGACATACATCACCAAAAAACAAATTTCTAGACTAATCCTGAATTATATCATTTGTCATTATGAAGTTCATCTAGCCATCATTATTAACCATGGTAGCCCGTTCTAGAAAAAATATGTTACCAAGCTTTGTGAGAAATTCAAAATCTGTCATGGATTTTCTAACATCTACTATCCACAAGGTAACAGCCAAGTAGAGGCATCTAACAAAACAATCATTAAGATCCTGCAAAAGGCAGTCAATGATGCTGGCCGTGATTGGCACCTACAACTCAATCCAACTTTTTGGGCTTATAGAACTAGCATCTGCACCCCCACTAGTGCTACTCCATAGTCTCTAGTCTATGGCGCTAAGGCCATATTATCCCTCAAGGTTGAAATTCCTTCATTGAGAGTATACTTACAAGGCATTGTTGATGATGAGTAGTATAGAGTTTCTAGATTGCATGAGCTTGAAATGCTTGATGAGTGGAGACAAACCGCCTTAGTAAACTTGCAAGCCTACCAAAACTATCTCAAACAGAGTTAAAAAAATAAAGTCCAAGCTCGCCTTTTTGAGATCGGAGACTTGGTTCTCAAGATGAATTACAAAACCCAGCCACACAGAGAGAAGGATAGAAAATTTGAACCAAATTGGAAGGACCCTTACATAGTCACAACACCATATGGGTCTAGAGTGTATCATCTTGCAATAGTAGAGGGAGAACCATTGCGTGAAGCACTGAATAGCATGCACCTCTTAAGTATTATGCTTGATCCTGAAAAAGTACAAAAATTCATGAAAAAAGTACAAAAAAAATTGCAAAAATTTCTGAGAAAAATAGAAAAAAAATAAAAAAAGCAAAAAAATAAATAAAAAAGAGAAAAAGTGGTTTCCTTGATGAAAACCTGGTAAACAGGCATCTTAACACGCAAAAATAGAAATCAAGAGAAAAATCCCATCCATAAGTGAAAACCTGGCAAACAAGCACTGTGGGCAAGTACCGTGGTGAAAATTTGGCCAATAGGCGCCATGCATAGTAAGTTGTTGCTCCAATGTCTATCATGGTTCCACTTGGTATCCTGATGTTCTTTCCTGATCACATCTTTCAATTTACATTGACCCTATTGCCCCTTTATGGCCTGTAACTAGTTGATCTTCTTTGTCTTACCCTTGGTATACCCAGTCTATCTGTCCTTTTGGCCTCTGTACATAGCCTCTTTTTTGTCTGGCGGTAGATTCCTGGCACTGAGCGTCATAGAATTTGAATTTGAACTGGGGGAGAGACCTTGACTATGGTCAATCCATGAGATTCCTCAACTATCCAATTGGAGATAACACATTGTAAATATCTTAACGACCTGAAAAAATCCTAAAAATCCAAATAAGCTCAAAATTCCAAAAAAATCAAATAATGTCATGAAAAAATTGCTAAAAATCAAATATGATCTTGAAAAAAGACCCTAAAAAATCAAATATGATGCTGAAAAAATCCTAAAAATCTTAAAAAGTCCTGAAAAAAAGGATCACAAAAAAATTCAAATATCTCAAAAATCCTAAAAATTGCAAAAATCTCTTCAAAAATCTACAATAAATTTGTACATACTTGTCTTCTTTTTGCAAATTGAACATAATGTTTTCCGACATCAATGGTAGAATCATCAATCTGTGCTTAACAAAATCATCTTCTCACAAATGCGATCTGAATTATTGTGACTCAATATTCAATCTGGTTGGACTGTTCAATATTTTGACCTTTGCTATCAATCAATCTGGTCAAGCTATCAATCAATTATCAAATCAATCAATTTGCAATCTAAGCTATCAATCAACGAACATTTAATGCAAGTAAAAAATGATCAGAATGGTTGTTGGATCACATTGTTTCAGTGAGTATTTTTTATTTTCTTTTTTGATCATGTTCCTATGCTATAGGATGATATTATCTGAACTTATGAGAGTAGCCAGGATGGTTCATGACCAGTTGTTTTCACTTTATCCTTTTGCTTCCTATTCGATGATCTCATGAAATTCTAGGGTATGTTTGCTACATGATTTTGGGATGCAGAAGATCATCCTCTGTCTGCATCATGTTTTTTTACGCAAAAATGATGAATTTATCACTCTGGCTTTGTGCCACGATGCGCCACATCCACTTTTGCAATATCAAAATAAGCTCTTACAAAAAAATTGCACTATTTGAAAGCCAACATCTTTCTACTAACATTTCTTCATCTAATTTCTGCTTTTTGCTAACAATTCTTTAGTTAGTCCTCGCAGTCGCCTTGGTCTAGTACTCTGGTATGTCAAAAATAGGTGCATCCTACATACATGCATTTATAAAATAGGAAAAACAAACAAACACATGTTCATTTTTTCATTCATTCATTCATACATGAGAAAAATTCCAAATATACATTTACATTTTGCATTCATATATTTCAAAAAAGCGAAGGACAAAAACAATGCTTGCATTCATACCATATATTATTGCGTAACAAAGGGAATACATTGCAATACATAAGCACCATCATATAACAAGAAAGTAAATCATCTACATAAGAATCCATCCTATGCATTATAAAGTAGCCGCATATCATATATATGTGTCTCAAAAAAGTATCAGAGTACAAAAATCAAGGTGTCTATATACACTGAAGCCCACAGGCTCATAATCTACCACATGTGTATCAAAAGTGTCCCTCTGCTAGACAAACCTCCTGTCAACCCCTGCTCTCTCAGTCCTCCTGATCCCTATCCTATCTGGAAGATGAGGCTCCCCCTGTCTGATGCCCTGTCTTTCCTGATCTAGGTGGCCCCCTTCGTCCCATCACTCCCCCGATGCTCTGTTTCTTTCGGGAATATGATCTGTTGAATGACACTCTGTAAATCGGTACCCACTTATCTCATAGTAAATCTATCCTATACATATCCGTCCAATACTGTGACTCTGCTTGGGCATCCCCTAGTATCCCTACAATCTCATGTGCACTTGCATCTCTGATGGTACTGATAAAATGTCATGACTCCTTGGCTCTCTATTCCATGGACATGTTTGTATCTCCATAGGCGAGCAATGTGTCCCTCTCTACTGTCAACCTGTCCATCTGTGTTGTGAGAAATAATCACTTGAAAATTTATGATGCATGATCTGTAGTCCATGAAGCACGATCTGTAGTCTACGATGCATGATCTGTAGCCCATGCAGCTCTATCTGTATCTCTCTCCAATGCCAATCAATCAATCTATCTTGTAAGCTCTGTGATGCACTATCTAAGATCCTTGAACCTATCATCAGGACCCTGTATCTCATCCTCATGTGGTGGCTCATCCCGTTCCTCATCTATATGCATTGGCATATCACCAAGATCCATATCTGTATCATCATCCTCCTCCTCCCTCTCCTCATCATCCTCATCATCCTCATCATCCTTGTTTGACTCATCCTCCTCACCCTCCTCATCCTCATCCTCCTCCTTAGTGCTCTCATCTCTAGGCATATACACTCTTGGTACTGCCACATCTAGATCTATCAAACAAACAAACTTGTGCTCAATAAACCATCTATCATACTATTTTATAGTCCCTACATATGCAACATCTACACCTTCTCCCCATTGTCTGGGTTGTAACTGCTTGAAATCTACATATCCCACCTGAGACTTGAGTGCTGCACCCCATGTCCTGGCCTCGTCCCTCGATCGATCAAATAAAGTTGTACCTATTGGTACTCCCTATCTCTCTCCAAACTATCAGTGAACTTGCTCTAGAAGCAGAATCTCAATAACCATGTGATTCATGATGAACCTGCCAATGAGGTATCTCTTGTGTCTATAGTACAGTAGATTCTCTATATCATTATCCCATCCTAGGAAATCTCTATATGGACCCCATGTAAAATCTCTGAGAAGATCTATCTCATGATGAAAGTAAAATGTATATCCCAGTGCCCCTGTGCAAACGCCCCTTGATAATAGTAGACATATGGTATATCTGGCACAACAACCCTCTGAAAAATGGGCCAAAATATAGCTATGTTCTCATAGGCCCAAACTTGTAGTAATGTGATCCCATTGGTGATCAACAGTCCCTCTTTGTATGCCAATTGGTGGAGCTGATAGTATGTCATGGCTAGCATGCATGGCCCCCATGCGAACACTATCCCCTCCATGATCATCTGCTCGAGGACCCTCCCTCAGCTAATAGGGAACCCATGGCCTCATCTGTCAGGTACCAAAAGACATGCGATCACTCATCATATAACTACAATCAATCTATCATGCTGTCTCGCGACCATCTCCCACTGAATCTCCTAGTCCTGGATGTCTAGGTCATCGTCGACACTATGGAATAGTGTGTGTAGTGCCAATCACCCTATTGTGGGATCATAGTCCACCAAATCTCCATGTATGGGAATCCTGAGGATGCACCACACATCCTCTAATGTCATGGTCACCTTGTTGGTTGTATTTCGTGTTTTGCTCTGTTCCTTGTCTTGTTCTCTAAGGTTTCAGGGTTTCGTGCTAATTCCATGTCAAAATCCTAAAAAACCCTGTAAAATCCTAAACCCTAAGGCCTAATGTTGAACGATGTATCTAAAAACCCTTAGCCATGCCTTCTATTCCTTCATTACCTTTTTATTCACTTAA
>MU224795.1:1066680-1098715 GCA_018584345.1 Thuja plicata | reverse complement strand
TGTTGATTTATATGTTTCAGTAAATCATGTGTTGGTTTCATGTTAGGGATCAATATGGTCAAGTTTCATGTTAGGGATCAATATGGTCAGGGTTTCATGTTACGGTTCATGTTAATATTTATGTTAATTTTTTTTTTTGTTTCATGTTTCAATTTCATGTTAGGGTTTGATGTTGGTTTCATATTAGGGTTTCACATGTTACCTGGTACGTGAAAATGTTATGATTAATATGAACTTCAAGTAATACTAGAATTTTTTCTAATGTCTTGTAATATTTTCCTAATTTTTTGTAACATTTTCTTAAGGTTTTGTTACCTGGTTCATGTTAGGGTTCTTGTTATTTACAGTTTCATGTAAGGGTCCAATATGGTTAAGGTTTCATGTTAGGGTTAATGTTAGAGTTTATGTTTTTGTAAGTAACATTTTCCTGTACTATTTTGTAACATTTTCTTAATGTTTTGAAACATATGCAATAAAACTAAATTAATTAAAACTAAATAACACTTTCCTAATGTTTTGTAATAGTTTCCCAATGTTTTGTAACATTTTTCTAATTTTTGAAGCATGTAATAAAACTAAATTAATTAACTAACTAACTAACATATGATTCTAACTAAAAAATAAATTCAAATCTACATTAAACAATATTTTATATTTTCTAGAATTAAAAATAACAAAATTAAAACAAAAAAAAATCAAATAATAGAAAAACTGCATTAATTTAACATAACAAAATTGAAAACGTTAAAAAAACATTAAAAGAAAAAAAAAATTCCTACCTATTTTCGGCCGAAGTACTCTTATTCCACTCCTCAAATCCTGGAAGGCGCTCAGTGCAAATGAGCCACTCAACCAAATTTTGGCATTTATATAGTTTTTATGGGTTCTGGCTGAAACTTGTTTTGGCTCGACCTGTTTTAGCCAAAATGCCTCTGCCACATCTACGCCACATGGCGCCGCGTGTGCGCCATGTATGTCCGGCCAAAAGGGGTCTGGCTGAACTATGTACAGTCGAAACATGTCAAATGGTCACCAAGTGTGACATAGTTTCATACTTTTACCCTTTTTCTAGAGTAGGCTCAGGTCTTGCTTCAGATTCATTATTTGTGTTCAGTTCTGGTTGATTCTATGACTCGGCATCTTCATCAGATAGCTCAGAATTGACTTCCTATTGCTTGACAACTCCACTCTGTGACTTGGCAGGTGCATGTTGTTTCTCAGTAGTAGCCTCAGGTAATATATTTGAATCTTCCTCATCCAGATATACGAATGATCTGTAGCTTTCAGGCTCTTGTGTACATTCAACTTCATTCCTTTCTGCAAACTCATCATTTCTAACATTTGCACTTTCTACAATTTTGTTAGTATTAGAATTCACACATTTGTATGCTTTGCTTTTCATTGAATAACCAAGGAATATACCTTCTTCAGCTTTAGCATCAAGTTTTCCATTTTTGTTGTCCTTCAGTATAAAACATTTACTTCCAAATACTTTAAAGTACTTTACACTAGGTGCATAACCATACCAAAGTTCATAAGGTGTAGCATTTGTACCTTTCTTGACTTGTACTCTATTTAGGGTATAGACTACAGTACTTACAGTTTCTTTCCAGTATTTTTGTGCAACATTTTTTCTCCATCATTAGTGTTCTTGCACAATCCATGATAGATTTGTTCCTGCGTTTAGCAATACCATTTTTTGGAGGTGTCATGGGTGTGGACATCTGTCTCTTTATGCCTTGGTCATTGCAGAACCTATTAAACTCATTAGAAATAAACTCTCCACCTCTGTCAGATCTTAAGCATTTCAAACTTTTGCCTGTTTCCTTTTCAACTTTATCTAAGTACCATTTAAATAACTGGAATGCATCATATTTTTCCTTGAGAAACATTACAGTCAGCATCCTTGAATAATCATCAACAAATAGAATAAAGTATCTAGCACCACAATAGCTTCTTTCTCCAATGGGACCATAGAGATCAATATGGACTAATTCTTGAATTTCCTCTGAAATATGTGTTTTACTCTTGAAACTGGACTTAGTCACCTTTCAAACTTGACATTGTTTGCACATAGCATTCTCAGGTTTCTTTAACTTAGGTAGCCCTCTAACCTTTTTCAATTTACTTATACTTACCAAGTTATCAAAGTTCACATGACACAACCTCTTATGCCATAACCAAACATCATTGTACTATGCAAACAAACATGTTTCTTCAAATAAATCTAGATAAAATAAGTTACCTTTAGTCTGATCACCACTTCCAACAAGTTCTCCAGTAGAATCATAGATCTTTGCTTTTTTGTGATGGAACTCAACTCTGTAACCAGAAGTGTTCAGCTATGCAACACTCAAAAAATTGTATTTAAGATCATCAACCCAATACACATTATCACATCTGATTTTTTCAGTTAAGTTAAACAATCATTTACCTTTGATAAGACATGGTGCATCATTACTGAATTCTACATATCCTCCTTTACATTGGTTTAGGGTTTCAAACTTATCCTTGTCACTAGTCATATGATGGGAATAACCACTGTCAATGATCCAATGATCACTTTTACTCATATAAGAGATTAATGTAGTTTTCTCATCATCATCAGAATCTTCTTTCATTGCAACATAAACAACTTCTAAATTATTGTCATCTGAATTGTCAGTATCATTGTCAGAAGTTTCTTTAGCTATATAACAAGATTTCTTACCTTTGTCTTTGTAATCCTTATATTTCTTGAAGTCTCAGTCATCCTTTTGTCTTTGTATTCTTTGTATTTGTTGTCCTTTCTTGCATCTCTTTCATTCTTATCAGGACATCTAGAAGACTAACTTTATGACCAACTTTATTGCATGAAAAACAAATATTAGGAAGTTTACCTCTGTATTTTCCTTTTCCTTTGGATAGCCTTTTTTCCATAAGTGCTTCAAGTTCTTCAAGATCATCATCAGTAGTTTCACTATCACTGTTCACATGTTTCTTTCCTTTCTTAGATTTATTGAGAACCAACTGTGATCTAAAAGAAGAATCAATACCTTTTGGATTGTAGTCATCATAATTTGACATTTCAGATGCAGTGGGTCTACCTATCAGATTTTCTAGATTTAGGTTATTGTTAGGAGTACATCTCAGTTCTTGAATTGCAGAAACTCTAATAGCATATACAGGAAGTAAAGTTCTCAGTACCTTGCTCATAATAGTGTTCTCATCTATTGTTCCATTAGCTCCTCTAATGGCATTTACAACTTCTTTTGCTCTACCATAATACTGATTAACATTTTCACCTTCTTGCATTTTCATCTCATCAAACTTAGCTCTTAGAATTTTTGATTTAGCTCTCAGCACATTTGTGTCTCCACCATAGATATTTGCAAGTTTATCCCACATCTTCTTTGCATTTGTGCAGCTCTTTATATCATCAAACTATGAATAGCTCAATGAGGAGGCAATCTCCAACATTGCTTGATTGTGCTCTTGCTTTTCTCTTAGTTGTGCAGCTATGAGAGGAGTAGTAGATGATACATAGTCATTTTCAATGTCACTTAGCATCATCTCCAATACTAGCCAGATGCAGTTTCATCAAACTCTGCCATGCAGGGAAGTTATCTTTGTTCAACTTAGGAACCTCCTTATACATCTTGATCTTTTTGCTCCAAGTACCTTCAAACTATTTTCAGGAGACCAAAGCTCTGAAACCAATTGTTAGAATGAATTTAGAATAACTGAGAGGGGAGGGGTGAATCAGTTATCCTTAGGTCTAGATGTAGCAGATAAAAAAAATTTGTATTTCAGATCTACTCGGTAGCAGTAGCATATGTCAACAACTTTAATCATGGAGTTTACTGTCTAATGAAATTAGCTTGTAGAAATATAACAGTAAAAAAAACCATAAGCATTCACACAAGTTGACACAATAATTTAACGTGGAAACCCAATATGGGAAAAACCACCAGTAACATGCTACCAAGTTTTCACTCTTCTGAAGTGAGCTCTGTGGGGAGCCAACCCTGTTAAAGGTTACAGTAACACACTGTTAGGTATGACCTAGTTAAAGGATTTAATCACCCTGTCAGGAGTGGCCTTGTTAGATGACTTAGAACATTCCACCTAAATGTCACCTTGTTAGAGGATTTATACAAATGACTGTTATGTCAACCTTGTTAAAGGATTTAACTGATACAATGGTTAGAAAGTAATCAACAGTTGTGATCTGATACATACAACTTACTTTGCAAATTTAGATCCAATTATATCTTTGATGTTAACTTACTAGATGGCCTTCATTGTCATTTCAATCTTGTGATCTTCTTGGAAATCTGTCAAGCACACACATGAAACTCTCTACTTCTGTATTCAACCTTCTCTGCTAGGTCATGCCAATCAGTAAATCAACTATGCAATCCTCTTGCATACACACATGTACACTTCCACACACTAAATTAATAACCCCCTAAGGTTATCATATACCTCTCTGTCTAGGTTAAATAAATCTTTTCCGCTTAATCAAGATCGTAGATCTTAGGTTAGGTTAGATCCAATGGATCATTCCATCATTTACATTACATTTACTTCTCCAAAGTAGTCTCTAATTAAATCTTGAAACCATGCATTAATTACGGTTACCCATACATTAAATGACGTGGATCAATATTTAATTAATATTACATATCCCAATAAAATTAACTAAGTCGGCTAGAGATCTCAAATCTCATCATTAATCCAATTACTGTAAGTTAGCCAACATCACTATTTTCACTCAGAAATTTCACTGGTGCTCAACATTGAACAAACTTGCTCATCACAAACAACTTCACTCGACACAAACAACTTTGCTCGGCACAAGCAACTTCACTTGGCACAAGCCAAACTTGCTTGGCACAAAACAACCAGAAAAACTGTCTTTGAAAGATAAACAACTAATTACTTTTCCAGAGTGCCAACTGATCAAGTACCCTTATATTTTCCTTAACTCAACCATTCACTTGGTCTTCTTGTTAAATCTTCTTCATCAATAATAGATATGGTACTCAAACAAATAACAATAGTCTCACCATTTAAGGTTTGACATCAATGACAAAATAACAATTGCTTGCATTGTCACTTTCCAACATTTTATAGCCTCTTGGCTACCTAGATGGATGTGCAACCCTTGCATTTTGTATTGGTTGCGATACTTTTGACACTCTAAATCTCATATCTTTTGCATTTGACCTCTGATTTTCTATCCGATCATTGTTGTGGATCCGTCTCGGCATTGTTGACAAATCGACCTATCGTTTACATTTTTTGGACAATTTCTTGATGGGGCCCCTATGTATCCCATTATCACTGGGGCATGTTTTGATGCTATTTTCTTCAGGATTCTTTGACACAATGCTCATAATCGCATTGTATCAAAGAGGGGCAAAATGTAGACACCTAAAAATGATTCGAGCCTACTTGTCTACGTGTTTTAACATTTTTATCATTACAATCAAACCATTGTTTTGTGACCTAATTATTCCTCTATGTTGCAAATATGATCTTTTATTTTATGGAAACATTGTGTCTTTCGTCGATGATTGAATATTGCAAAATTGTTCAATTATTTACTAATAATTCTACTCTCTTTACCAAATTGATCATTTTCCAAATCATTTTTGATCAACCCTAAATCGATCCTATTCAATCCTAAACATATCCTATTTGATCCTAAACCATTCCAAACCTTCCTAAATCAGTTCAAACCTATCCTATTCCATTCCTAATCACTTGTAGAATTTTTTGGACTTATTCTGACCATTGTGGGGCATTGTCCAAGATCATCAATGCCTAATTAGCCCAATTTCCAAACTGATCAAAACCCTATTTCAATTCGATCAATCTTGTCATCATTTTAGGAGCATTGTCCAAGATCATCAATTCTTTGTATCCTCTTAATTAGCTATTTGATAGCATTGTCAAAGATCATCAGTGTTATCCCTATCAATCTATCAATATCAATTCAATAGTGTTGTCCACATTTGTCAATACTATTTGTTATCATCATTATTTAAAGAACATTGTCCAAGATCATCAATGTTTCCCCATTTCAATTTCAATCCTATGACACCATCAAAGTTCATTGGCACTTTTCAATCATTTCCAATCATCATTATGCGAGCACATTGTTAAATCTCATTGATGCCTCGTGATTTCCTAAACTATTCTGGAACCCTTGGAATTGATCCTAAACCTTATCAAATCATCAAAATCATTTCAATTCAACATCAACACCTTCAATTCGATCAATAATCCACTAATTTCCCCCTTGGGATGAATAACCCATAGTTTATCCCTAGGTTCTAATTTAATAAATAAATAAACTTTTTTTATTCCCCTTTTCCCTAAGTCTCAACAATTAATTAATTTTTATTAATTAATTGGATAATTTCAATTTATGAGATTTTTATAATTTCATAAATCTAATTATTGATTTTGAGGAATATTTAGGATATTGAATTATTAATTTGATTAATGATCCCTAATCCTACCTAAATATCACATCCCTTAATTGAGGATTCTCATCCCTATTAAGGTGCTTCATGAATATTCTCAATATCTCCTTATTTGATCTCCCCCATATCATGCTTCCTAACATCTCACTAGCCAATTCTCTTCATTATTCATGGATTCTTGCAATCCTCACCTAATTGACCCTCATTTCCTTTAAATTGAGAGCTATTCCTCTCATTAAAGGTTAACCACAAGATTTTGAGAACCTCAAGAATTGTTAGAAATCTTCTAGTATTCTCATTAGCAAAAATTGGCTTTTTGTGCAGTTGTGTGTGTGCAAAAGACAAACATCAATCTCATTATGGAGAAGAAAGAAGGACATGGGAGCTTCCTTTGAAGGGGTTTTTTAAGTGTCTATGCATATGTTTTTGAATTCCTCTTGCAAATAGCTTTCATGATATATTAGATAGGTTTAGCATACTATTTAGGGTTTGTGGTTTCCTTTATATGCTAAAATGCCTTTTTCATTCTTATGGGACATTGGTTTGTTAAAAATACCTACCAATTGATTAGACGAAGGAACATATTCCCAAACCACATTACAATTCTACACATTTTATCTGAGAAAATGATAACAAATATCTATGTGCTTAGTCTGGGAGTGCATGACTGGATTTTTTGAAATGCTAATGGTGCTGGTGTTATAAAAAAAGATAAGGACTAGTTTAGAAACATTCACCTTCATATTAGACAATGTCTACACCATCTAAATAACTTGTTGAAAACAAGAACATGTAGTGATATATTCAGCCTTGGCAGTTGATACAATTGTAGTTTCTTGTTTTTTTTCTATGCCATAATACTAGCTTATTCCCAAAAAATAATGTTGCTTCTGAAGTACCCTTCCTATCAAAAGATCACCTCCAAAATCTGAGTCAATATAAGTAGTAAGAGAAAAATTAGCATGTCTGGGGTACACAAACCAATATCCAAAGTGACCTTAATGTGCCTAAAGACTCTTTTAACAATATTAACAGGAGATTCTTTGGGTGTGTATTGAAACCTAACAAGATGACATACTGCCTACATTATATTATGTCTTGAAGTTGTAAGATAAAGTAGACTTTCGATCATTGATCTATAACTGGTTTGATGTACATTAGGAGAATCATCTGAATTGATATGTTTGAAGTGAGTTACCATTGGTGTCCCCATCATTTTGCATTCTTCCATGTGAAACTTCCTAAGAATCTCTTTGCCATACTTTTTTGTGACAAGAAGACCCACTTTTCTGACTGTGAAATCTATAACCCAAGAAAATAAGACAACTCTCCAAGCATTGACATTTAAAATTTAGATTGCATTAGGTAAGAGAATTTTTTTTTGGAATTGTTTTTGTTAGAGGTGTTGACATTCATGTTTTTTCATTGATGTCAACATATGTTTTTGTTGGTTTCATCAGAAGTCTCAAACAAACTGGTATATACAAGATTGATAGTAGTGTATATACATTGTACACAATTTTAGAGCATGCAAGCATGTAGATGTATACAAGGATGAGAAGTGATATTATATCTAAGTTTTCTTCACTTAATCTTAGTGTTGGCATAAGTTATAGTTATTTTGGTCAAGACTGGTTACAGAACAGTGACCGTGATAGTCTCTGTGTTTTTGGGATAACTTGGATGTGAGCATGAGTTATGATTTGTGAGCTTAAGGCATGGTAGAAGAAATTTTGGAGAATTTTACTTGTTATTTTGTGGTTGATGTGTTCTTGGTAACATCAGATAAAGTATGTGATCTTGCAAAGATCTAATTATGGCCGACTGCAGTGGTGTAATGTGTCTAGAGGATGACTAGCGTGGATTATGGATCTTGCAGTATAATTGATGAGTTGTAATTTATGTTTACTTGTGTAAGGTACCATGTATATCTTAGCAAGGTTTTATATTTTTTTTTGTGCATTGGGGAAGTCTTAACATGCCAACCTAATTTTTATTGTAAACTTGTATAAAGGAGAGTTGCTTCTTGGTGAGGTAGTATGGAAGGGTAATGTGGAAGGTGCATGCTTGTAATTGTGAAGTTTGGTGGATAAAGAGAAGAAATAGTGATTGTGATGAAATTCATTGGAATTGTTTAAGAAAAGAAAGTTTCTATCAGTCAGTTCATTGGTTATTGTATATCTCTCTATATGTATTTCAGATAGTGAGTCCAGAAGGTGGATTTAGCCTTATCATTTGGGAAGTGTGCTTAGACAATGAGCCTCTTTTTTCTCTTTATTCCTAATTTGGTCTATCCTTTAATAGGGACTATGTACTGCATGTAATAATCAGATCCTAACAGGGCTAAATCCCCTAATAGGGATACTCTAATTTTAGTACATCATTTGTGGGTGCTAAGTCCCACCAGATTATTTTCCCTTAACAAGGTTCCTCAACAACAATTTCTTGTGTTATGGCGTTGTATTTGATGTGTTCATATTTGCATTGAGTAATTGGTTTATGAAGTTTAAAGTTTAATTATTTGGGTCACAACTAACTCACCCCCCTCTTAGTTATTTTGATTGACTATTATTGCTAACAATTGGTATCAGAGCTTGTGGTCCTTTGAGAGAAATATTAACAACTTGAGGTGATCCTGAATATGGTTTTCTATAGGAAGGAGAGTCCAAAATTTGATCCTAAATTTTTTTGATAGCTGGAAGAACAAGATGAGAACACACCTACTCTTCTTAGGGACTGATTATTGGATTATTACTAAGAAGGATGAGAAGATCAAGCCTGGTGATGAATTAGATAAAGCTAATGAAGATGAAAAAAAATTATTTAGTTTTAATATGGTTTCAAGATATGCATTGACCAGTGCACTCTCTCAGGGTTAATTCACAGAGGTTAAAGACTTGCATTCTGCACACTAAACATAGACAAGAATAGAGGCACTATATGGAGGAGATAAGTGTACCAAGTAGGCAAAGTTGTAGAATTAGAAGAATAAGATGGAGATTTTAAGAATGCAAGATGATGAGAATGCCAGAGCATATGTATAGAGGGTTATAGAGGTTGTTACATGGAATAGAAACTCTGGAGGCACATATATTGAAGAAGAAGTGATTACAAAGGTTCTCATATCTTTGACACCTTTCTACAAAAATAAAGTGCAAGTGATAGAAGAGATCATACCTTTTTTAGTGAACTTCAACAAAGAGGTATTTATTTTTAAGTTGACCACCTTTGAGGCCACAGAGATGGGAGATACATTAGCTAAGGTGGAATATTATTTCAAGGAAATTATGCACAGTGGCAAAAAGACTATCAAGTCTCACGAGCACCAAAAGAGGTAATAGGTATGAAGAGCTTGGTGAATATGCTGATGATTGGGAAGAGATAGTAGAAGAGGAAAGGAAACTAGATAAACTTGTGGCTTTGATTACAAGAAGAGAAAATAGAGGTAAGGGTAAATTTGAAGGGAAGTTACCATTGAAGTATTTTTCATGTAATAATATTGGTCATTTTGCATCTAGATGTCCCACAAGGGTTCCCAAGAATAAACCTAAGTTTCATTGACCAAATTATTGTAAAAGATAAGTAATATTATTACTCTAGTGAAGGTGTGTCTGATAACGATGTTGTGGATTATGATGAAATTGGATTTATCACTATTAAGGATGATGAGCCTATTCATGAAGATAGAGCCCTAGTTTCTCATGTTGAAAATAAATTTGAATGGGTCATAGACAGTGGTTATTCACATCATATGACTGGTGATAGCAGTAAGTTTGTTCAGCTAAATAAATATGATGGTGGTGTAGTCAGATTTGGTAAATTGATCATTGGAGTAGGTTTGATTTCTCTTGATGGTAAAACTAATACTGATGATGTATTTCTTGTTGATGGACCTAAGGATAAATTTTTGAGTGTTGGATAGCTTGTAGAAAAGGGCTATCATTTGACGTTTAATGATGGGAAATATACTATCAGAAGTTATTCAGGAGATTTGATTGCATCAGGTACAAAGTCAAGAGGTAATTTGTTTGAATTGAATACCACAGAGCCTACTTGTTTTGTTGCAAAGATTGTTTATAGTTGGTTATGGCATATAAGGTTGTGTCATATAAATTTTGATAAAACTATGAAAGAAAGTAAGAAAAATGCAGTAAGAGATTTACCAAAAATTGTGAAGCCCTCTAACACCACGTATAGAGTGTGTGTGATGGGGAATCAAACTAGAAGAAGTTTTCAGAGAAAATCTTACTTAGAAAAAGGGAAGTTAGATCTGGTGCATACAAATAAATATGTTCCTACGAGAACAAGATCATACTATGGAAAAACATATTTTATACTCTTTGTTGATGAATATTCTAGGATGATGTGGGTTACGTTTCTTTAAGAAAAGATTGAAGATCTTAATAGGTTTAATATTTTCAAACAAAAAGTTGAGAATGAATCAGGTGTGAAGATAAAGTATTTGAGGTTTGATAGACGTGGATAGTTTACATCAAATATGTTAAATACCTACTATGAAGAGAATGCAATGTAGAAACAAATATCAGCTCCTAGGATTCCACAATGGAATGGGATTATAGAGCGAAGAAAAAAAACTATACTAGATGCTGCAAGGACTATATTTATTGAAGGGAATGTGTTGCATGTGAGTTGGAGAGAAGTTGTTGGCACAATAGTATACACTTTAAACACAATTGAAATCAGAGAAGGTACTAATAAGACACCTTATGACCTTTGGTTTAATCATGTTCCTACTATAAAATACTTCAAAATATTTGGTAGCAAATGTTATATTAAAAGGGAAGATGAAGTAGGAAAATTTGATGCTACAAGTGATGAAGGAATTTTTGTTGGTTATTCCCCTAAGAGTAAGGCTTATAAAATTTTCAAGCTAAGATTAAGGAAGATACTTGAAAGTGCTAATGTGAGAATTGATGAGAGGTTTCAGATTCAGGAAAGAGTGTATGACTATAATCAAATTTAAGAGAATATGGAGACTACTGTAAGCCAAGAGGAAACTCCTAAAGTTGACAATGAAATTGAGGTATGATTAATGATCCTGCTGAGAATCCAAAGACACTGAGGTATGTTAAGAAAAATCATATTCAAAATCAAATTATTGGTGGTGCAAATAAAGGAATGATGATAAGATCTAGAATGAGAAATGAAATTTGTTTGATTTCACAAGTAGAACCAAAAACTATTAATGAGGCATGTTTAGATGAATCTTGGACTAAAGAAATGTAGGAAGAATTGGATCATATATAGAATAAAAATACATATAGGAATTGGTTCCTAGACCTAAGAACAAGAATTTTATAAGTACTAAATGCATTTTCATAAAAAAATGAATTAAAAAGGTATGGTTGTAAGGAATAAGGAAAGATTGGTTTGTAAAGGCTACTCAAAACAAGAAGGTATAGAATTTGAAGAAAATTTTTCTCTTGTTGTGAGATTAGAAGCAGTAAGATTGTTCATTTCTTATGCAGCACACAAGAACTTTAAGGTATATTAGATGGATGTGAAATATTCATTCTTGAATGAAGATCTAGAGAAAGAAGTATACATTGACCATCATGAGGGCTTTACTTTGATATATGATGAAGACATGGTTTGAAAGTTGAAAAAGACATTGTATGGACTGAAACAAGCACCTAGATCATAGTATGTTTGGTTAGACAGTTATTTACTACATCTTGGTTTTAGAAAAAGGTAGTGCATATAGTAATTTGTATTTGATAACTAGTGAAGATGAAATCTTTATTGTTGAAGTCTTTGTAGATGATATTATTTTTTGAGGAAATGACTAAATGAGTAAGAAGTTTTGTAAGGAAATGAAAAATGAATTTGAAATGTCTATGATTGGTAAAATGAAGCTCTTCCTTGGTTTGAAAATTACTCAAGAAAAAAATGGTATTATCATCTCTCAAACCAAGTATCTTAAGGAATTATTGAAAAAATTTTGAATGGAAGATTGTAAACCTATTGGAACACCTATGATTACTGGTTGCAAGATTTCTACTACCGGTGAATCTCAGAGTATTTTTAGAAAAGATCCATGATTGGAGGCTTGCAATATCTAACTCACACCAGACCAGACATTTCTAATGCAGTTGGAATTGTTGTGAGGTTCCAAGAAGATCCTTAAGAGACCCATCTTTCTGTAGTTAAGAGGATATTCAAATATATGAAAGGAACACTGGAATATGCATTATGGTATGAAAAGTCTAATAATTTTACTTTGCATGATTATATTGATGTTGATTGGGTAGGAAGTGTTGAAGATAGAAATGGCACAATTGGTGGTGCATTTTTCCTTGGAAATATGGTGGTTTCATGGTTAAGTAAAAACCATGATTGTATAGCTTAATCTACTACTACATCACAGTATGTTGTTGTTGTTATAAATTGTACACAGATTATATGGATGAAGCAGATGCTGAAGGACATTAGGATTATCTTTGAATAGCCAATGGTTATACATTGTGACAATACAAGAACAATGAATATGTCAAATAATCCTATTATGCATTCAAAGATGAAACACATTTCAATCAAATATCACTTCTTAAGAGACAAGGTTGCATCAAAAGAAGTCATATTAGATTACATTAATACAAAGGAGAAAATAACAAATATATTCACAAAACCTTTGTCAAAAGATTCCTTTGAGTATCTCAGAGGTATGATTGTGGTGGGCACCCATCCTTGTGAGAACTAAATGATGTAGGAACACATCAGTCCAATAGCTATTAGAGCTATATCAATCAATGGACTTGATTCTTGGATACACCCCTTACGGGGGGTGATCACAATATATAGTAGAGAATATTTGGGTGATCAAGCACCTAGTTATTGCAGACATGAATATTTGAAAAGGATTATAAAAATTTTAATCTAAGATTAAGGACGATACTTGAAAGTGCTAATGTGAGAATTGATGAGAGGTTTATGATTCAGGAAAGAGTGTATGACTGTAATCAAATTTAAGAGAATATGGAGACTACTATAAGTCAAGAGGAAACTCCTGACGTTGACAATGAAATTGAGGTATGCTTAATGATCCTACTGAGAATCCAAAGACACTAAGGTATGTTAAGAAAAATCATCTTTAGAATCAAATTATTGGTGGTGCAAATAAAGGAATGATGATAAGATCTAGAATGAGAAATGAAATTTGTTTGATTTCACAAGTAGATCCAAAAACTATTAATGAGGCATGTTTAGATGAATCTTGGACTAAAGAAATGAAGGAATAATTGGATCATATATAGAATAAAAAAACACGTAGGAACTAGTTCCTAGACCTAAGGACAAGAATTTTATAAGGACTAAATGAATTTTCATAAAGAAATGAATTAAAAAGGTATGGTTGTAAGGAATAAGGAAAGACTAGTTTGTAAAGGCTACTCACAACAAGAAGGTATAGAATTTGAAGAAATTTTTTCTCCTATTGTGAGATTAGAAGCAGTAAGATTGTTCTGTTCTTATGCAACACACAAGAAATTTAAGGTATATTAGATGGATGTGAAATATTCATTCTTGAATGGAGATCTAGAGAAAGAAGTATAAATTAAGCATCCTGAGGGCTTTCCTTTGATAGATGATGAAGCCATGGTTTGCAAGTTGAAAAAGACATTGTATGGACTAAATCAAGCACCTAGAGCATAGTATGTTCGGTTAGACAGTTATTTACTACATATTGGTTTTAGAAAAAGGTAGTGCATATAGTAATTTGTATTTGATAACTAGTAAAGATGAAATCTTTATTGTTGAAGTCTTTGTAGATGATATTATTTTTGGAGGAAATGACTAAATGAGTAAGAAGTTTTGTGAGGAAATGAAAAATGAATTTGAAATGTCTATGATTGGTGAAATGAAGCTCTTCCATGGTTTACAAATTACTCAAGACAAAAATGGTATTATCATCTCTCAAACCAAGTATCTTAATGAATTATTGAAAAAAGTTTTGAGTGGAAGATTGTAAACCGGTTGGAACACCTATTATTACTAGTTGCAAGCTTTCTACTACTAATGAATCTCAGAGTATTTTTTAGACAAAGTAAAGATCCATGATTGGAGGCTTACAATATCTAAGTCACACCAGACCAGACATTGCTAATGGAGTTGGAATTATTGTGAGGTTCCAAGCAGATCCTAAAGAGACTCATCTTTTTACAGTTAAGAGGGTATTCAAATATCTAAAAGGAACACTTGAATATGGATTATGGTATGAAAATTTTGATAATTTTACTTTGCATGATTATATTGATGTTGATTAGGAAGGAACCATTGAAGATAGAAATGGCACAATTGGTGGTGCATTTTTCCTTGGAAAGATGTTGGTTTCATGGTTAAGTAAGAAGCGTGATTGTCTAGCTTAGTCTACTACTGAATCAGAATATGTTGCTGCTATTATAAATTGTACACAGATTGTATGGATGAAGAAGATGTTGAAGGACATTAGGATTACCTTTGAAGAGTCAATGGTTATACATTGTAACAATACAAGCACAATGAATATGTCAAAGAATCCTATTATGCATTCAAACATGAAACACATTTCAATCAAATATCATTTCTTAAGAGACAAGGTTACAGGAAAGGAAGTCATATTAGATTACATTAGTACAAAGGAGAAAATAACAAATATATTCACAAAAGCTTTGTCAAAAGATTCCTATGAGTATCTCAGAGGTAGGATTGGGGTGGGCACCCCTGCTTGTGAGAACTAAATGATGTAGGAATACATCATTCCAATAGCTATTATAGATATATCAATCAATGAACTTAATTCTCTGATACACCCCTCAGGAGGGTGATCACAATACATAGTAGAGAATATTTGGGTTATCAAGCACCTAGTTGTTGTAGACATGAATATTTGAAAAAGACACACCTTGCAAAAATGGGATGGAGAGAGAAGGATAAGAGCTATGGAACCCTTTTCCATTGATGTTAAAGGGGGAGATATTCAAGTCAAAAATCATTACTATTTTAGGGGGAGATGTGAAGGGGAGATGTGAAGAGGATATTGAGAAGATTATATTAAGAAGGATACTCTTGAGTTGATGGATTTTCACATATGTTTCCATCAATGCCAAAGGAGGGAATTGTTGAAATTATTTTTCTTAGAGGTGATGAAATTCATGTTTTTCCATTGATGTCAACATATGTTTTAGCTGACTTCATTAGAAGTCTCTGACAGACTGGTATATACAGAACTGAAAGTAGTGTACAAACACTATAAGAGATTTCAAAGCATGCGAGCATGGAGATGTATACAAGTATGAAGAGTGATATTATATCTAAGGTTTCTTGGATTAACCTTACTATTGGCATAAGTGATAGTTTTTTTGGTCAAGACTGCTTATACTACAGTGACAAAGATAATCTCTATGTTTTTGGTATAACCTGGATGTGAGGGCAAGTTATGATTTGTGAGCTTAAGGGATGGTAGAAGACATCTTGGAGAATGTTAATTGTGATTTTTGGTTTTTTGTGTTCTTGGTGACATCAACTGAAGCGTGTGATCTTGTGAAGATCTAATTGTGGCCAACTACAATGGTGTAATGTGTCTAGAGGATGACGAGCATGGATTATGGATCTTGGAATATAATTGATGTTTACTTGTGTAAGGTACTGTGCGTATCTTAGCAAGTGTATATATAATTGATTGTGAATTGTGGAAGTCTTAACAGGAAGACCTAATTTTTTTTTGTAAACTTGTATAAAGAAGATTTGTTTCTTGGTGAGGTTGTATGGAAGGGTAATGTGGAAGTTGCCAACTTGTAATTGTGAATTTTGCGGGATGTAGAGAAGAAATAGTGATTGTGATGAACTTCATTGGAACTATTTAAGAAAAGAAGGTTGCTATCAGTCAGCTCACTAGTTATTCTATATCTATCTATATGTATTTTAGACAGTGAGCCTAGAAGGTGGATTTAGCCTTCTCATTTATGGAGTGTGCCTAGGTAGTGAGCCTCTTATTTCTCTTAACTCCTAATAGGATGTGTCTTCTAATAGGGACTATGTACTATATGTAATAATCAGCTTCTAACAGGGGTGAATCTCCTAATAGGGATACTATACTTTCAATATATCATTTGTGGGTGCTAATTCCCACCGGGTTTTTTTCCCTTAACATGGTTTCCTCAACAACAATTTCTTATGTTATGGTGTTGTATTTTATGTGTTCATATTTGAATTGATTAATTGGTTTATAAAGTTTAAATTTTCATTATTTGGCTCACAACTAGTTCACCCCCTCTTAGTTGTGTTGATGGACTCTTATTCCTAACACTTTTAACTTGAGTTATCATCATTAGAATCAAACACAATATCATCAACATAAAAAAGTATCACAAGAACATAATCACCTTCAACCTTAATATATAAATTGATGTCAACTCCTCCTCTTGTAAATCCATTTGTCATAAGATACTTATGTAACGCCCTGCCAGGGAGCCCAAGAGAGATTAACCTAGAACATGATACTAAGTTTTTTGAATAATTTTTTTTTCTAAAGTTTACATAAAGAGACACATTAATGCAGAAGAAAATTCCATTTATGCACATGTCATAAACTCACATAGATAACAAGACTCAAGGGTTCCATGACATTGAAATGTAAAGTAAAACACAACTAAACATCATAACAAAAGATTCCATTTGAATAGATATAACAATTCCAACTTAAAAAACCATAATTACAAACCTTATGGATAACCATGAAACCACCATAAACTCACATCCACTGCACATGTCACAGGGTACATGGTAATCACTCTAATCTACATAATATACAATATCCAGATTAGGTATCACATGTGATACACTAATACAAGATTTATAATAAATGAAGGTAAGTACATAATCACTAATGAAGGAATACAAAGAGCTCATCTGCAAAGAACCATCAAGCACCTGGAACAAGGATGTCAAATCTCAATGGGTAAAGAATCACTACCACCTGTCCGTGTGGAACCACAAAGGTCCACCCCACCATGCTGAGGAGATAGCAACAGAACCCACTCAGATATCCAAAACCAATAAGGAAATAACCTCTAAGTAAGGGATCCTGATAGGTCTCTAATCTAGGTGTACTATACATCATGAAAGATAAGGCTCACTAATCCAAAGAAAACTGACATTCGTAGGAAATCTAGACTGTGTAAAGGAAGGTGTCATCATGCACATCTAACCCTTAAATTTTGTCCTAGAAATCCCAATAGATCCCGACACTTAAGTGACCATACATTGCATCAATGACCTCTCAAACTAACAAGGCCACTAAATATGCCAGACACACACCTCTCAAAGGTGGCAAGTATCATCTCATCCTCCATCTTATCCTTTACTAATGCTCAAGAATGGGTGAGGAAACACATCTTATTAGTTCATTTTAAGATCTCTCAATTATACATTTAAGTATCACTTATTAAGTATACTTACAATAAGAAATCCAAGTAGTCACTTACGGACACAGAACTTATTGCAAGCCACCCCCTACTACACATCTAGGTAACCTACCCTAGGCTCACAGATTCTTCAGAGATCTAGCATAGGTCAAAACCCAAGTATACCTAATCCAGTTTCCCACACATAACAAGAACAATCACAAAGAGGTACACATTCAGATAACATAATCAAAAGGTTTACATGGTCAGTTTAGGGTACAATATAAAAAACTCACGCTACATCATAAAACATAGATAAAATTCACCCCCCCAGCCTCTGTTTACATCTTAGGGCACTCTAAAACCCAAATACCCATAACCTAGAGAAATATTCACTCATGGAAAGATGACATAAATTACATTATAAAGAGAGAAATGATAACCACTTATTCACAAAATCTGACAATAATGCAATCAATCTTCCCATTGCACATAATATTTATTAAACATACGAAATACATCTCTAATATAAATTTTCCCAAAATTCCAATGAACTCAATCAATAAAAGATTAAGCCTGTTATAATCCAAATTTGATTAAGTTGGTTTAAATCAATTTAAATAATTCCTATTCACAAACACAACTATATATATAAGAACATCTTAAATACCCCTTAATTTTTAAATATTAATAAACTAATTTTAAATAATAATAAAATCTATTTAAATACTAATTTTTTTTATAAGTTAAAAAAAAACTAATTTAAATAAATAAATTTCAAATACTACATAAAAATAATTTAAATATATTAATTTCAAATAATAAATAAATAATAATAATTTTAAAAAATAATATTAAACATCTTTTATAAATTTTAATATGTTTAAATTACATTAAGTAAAAGATAAATATAAAAAAAAATTTAGAACAAAAGTCATTAGGGGGAGCGGGCCCCACGCTCCCCCCTCTCCTCTATTTACGATAGCCGTCATAGGCAGACTGGGTCTACCATAGGCAGCCTGGCTGCCGAGGTAGTCCGGCCTGCCTTACGACAGTGCGGCTATCACGACACACAGCCCGTGGGGGAGGTTGGTGGGTGGAGCCCACCGCGCCCCAAACACATTATTTTTTTTTTTATAAAAATTTTTAAAAACAATTTTTTTTAATACGAATTTTGTTTAAGTTTTCCTTTTCAATAGCAAATTTTTTTTTAAAGAAAATTTCTAAAAATGGAAAAATAAGAAAGAGAGATTATGTTTTTTTCCTCTTGTTTCTCTTTTCATTTTTTTTTGTCATTTTCTAATTTCGTCTTTTCTTGGGCTTATTTATTTTTTACTGGTGAATTTTTTTTAAGGTCTGTATTTTTCCAGAGAACATGGTTTTTTTTCCAATAATTAATTTTTTCAAGGAGATTATATTCCAACTCGATAATTTAACTTTCTACTATAGTCTACACTATAGGGAGTTTAATTTTCTCAATTTATAGGTCTTCCCATTCACATTTTTCCTCCAAATTTTGGCAGCATAACATGACTATGCCAATTTATATTTTTTCTAAGAAACATAGATCTAGGGTTTTCTAAGTCACCCATTTAAACGAAAATGTAAATAGACCTATTTATGCAAATGAAAATAGTCCAAAAACATGGAAAGCATAAAATTCACAAATTGAAATCACAAAGGAGTTTTTTTAAACCCTACCTCAAATCCACCAAAACTTGACAAAGTAGCTTTGCAAGAAGATGGAGAATCCTAAAGCCTTCGAATCCAATTCCAAATGCAAATCTAGAATTATGAAACCTCCCAAGCCAAGATCTCCACAAATCCTCAAGCCTCCAAGCACACACAAAAATGCTCTCCCAAATTCTTCTCCCAAAAATGCCTTCACCAAAAACTTGTTAATAGAGAATGAGAAGAGAACTCCCCTAAAGGGAATCAACTTCCACCTTTCAAGCAAATCCCCCCAAAATAGACACTTGAGTTAACATATTTAACTCCACCTCCAAATTTGAAAGAAAATCCCATTTAATAATTAATAATATCTATTTACTTGCACAGCTCAACTTTGACTTATTAAAACAAGTTGCATTTTGAATTCAAACTCAATTTCAATAATATCTTGCACATGTAATTAATTAAAATATATATTAAATAGATTAAATATTTAAAGCACACTTATCCATGTGATTAAATGTTTATTTATTTAATAATATATAAAATCCAATATAACATAATTTCCAATTTAAATATTCAATTAATTTCCAATATTCAATAATTTCACTATAATTAATTTCCCAATTAAACATAGGTATTCAATTAATTTTCAATTAATTAAATACTGTAGATTTAATAATTAATTTCAATAATAATCAATTTTACAAATACATGATAAATCACACAATATCACAACACTCAACTGAAATCACTCAAAATCAATCCATATACATAACAAGATAAGATCTATGGATTTATGTCAACTAGACGAATCCGGGTAGGGTAGAAAAATTTATACTCGTCCAATACTTAGGATAATAGGCTTAGGTTAGGGTTTTGGATCTGTATGTTACCTCCCCTCTTTACCATTGAGATGAATATATGGGCATGCTCACTCCTACCAATTCAGGGAAGAAGATGCCATGTACCTGCAAACCTGCCATCAAAGGAACATGCATGTACATCCAATATATTATTGCAACAATGGTAGGTATCAGTCGAATGTGTGGATCTCACAAAGCAAGTAACTATGTCTCTGTCCTCTACCACAACAAACACATCAACAAGTACATCAACATATAAGACAACCATAAACATGCAAGTATGGGGTAAGTACATCATAATCTGAAATCAAAATATAATAATCATCAAGATAATATCATCACATCTATCTATGCATATGATAAATCCATAACATCATAATCTATAATCACCATCAAATGAAACAATAATAGCTCACATGAAATGTAGCCTAAAATAATTTGGCCAATCAACTGGAATAACTACCTAAAAGAGTACGACATCAAAAAATGAAAGCAAAATATGCGTGGATATTACAACTTATCCAACCTAGAGTACCATGCACTAGGATATTTCTTTAAACCATAGAGAGTCTTCATTAACATGTAGACATGGTTAGGATAGTCTTTATTCTGAAAGCCTTAATGATATTCCATATAAACCTCCTCATTAAGATAACCATTTAGTAATGTTGTTTTAACATCCATTTGATACATTTTGAATCCTTTATAAGTTTAAAATGCTAGAAAGATTCTTATATCCTCAAGCCTAGAAACAAGTGCAAAGTTTCACCAAAATCAACACCTTCTATTTGAGAATAGCCCTTACAAACTAATCTATCTTTGTTACCTTCTATCTTTCCATTCGCATTTAATTTTCTTCTAAAGATCCATTTGGCACCTATTACATTTTATGATCATGTCTAGGTACTAAATCCCATGTTTTATTCTTTTAAATCTACCCTAGTTCATCTTCCATGACCTTAATCCAAAATTAATCTTTACTAGCTTCAACATATGTTTTAGGTTCTATTTAAGATATTAAACATAGGTTGTCTTTCTCACTTGATTTTGAAGCCCTTCTTCCTGTTTGTATACTCGCTCCTTTGTCTCCAATAATATGATCTTGTGGATGGTATTTTGTTAGCATATATTTCTATAGTTTTAGTTTCTATCAGTTTTGTTCCAGGAACAATCTATTTTTTTGATTCCAATGAATCATTTGCATCTTCTTCTTTATCATCCTCATCTGAACCTTTTTCAGATTTTGATTTAACTTCATCTTTAACAAGAAGATCACAAACATGCACTTCTTGTTTATCCTACACTATTTCATTCTCTTTAACATGTACATTGTAACAAATCTTATTTAACATTTTTTTAAAAGACTTGTAACCCTTACTTTGTGTATATTAACCTAAGAAGATTCCTTCATCACAATGTGAATACAAACTTCCACGATTATTATCATAGTTTTTAATAAAGCATTTACTACCAATAATTTTAAAGTGTTTAACAAATGTAGGATGACCATACCACAATTTGTATGGAATCTATTTGGTTTTTACTCAGATTTGTACTCTATTAAAAGTATATATAGATGTATGGAAAACCTCCTTCCAATATTTCTCTAGTAACTTTGTGATGCAGAGGCTTGTGGTGGATTTTATTTCTTCTTAGGAGGATGATAATTCCCTCCTTTGTTTTGCAACAGCACACTATTCATCCTTCTACCAAAGGATCAAATTTAGGCCCCAACCCACTCTATAGACCTATTAAAGGTGAATTACAACATCTTATACCACCCTAGACACCACATCCTTAATCCCCTCTCACAAGTCATATCCATTCAACCAATAATGCTCCATACTCTATAGTTGTCTCCCAATCCAATCACCCCAACACCCCAAACTCTTCTAGTGGGTGTTCCCAAACCTCAAAAGGTTCTTACCATGCTCTAAATATCTCATCTTCCACACCTATGGTCTTACTTTCCACTGGTTTCTCAGCCAAAGACCAATTTCTCTTCCTAGGTATGCATTTCCCAATCCCTTATAGTACACCAACGACTATTTTTCTCATTTCTCTCAAAACTTTGCAAAATGACACTGAGGTTTTTTTACATATTTGAGTACCCTTTATCAAGTTAAATGACATAATTTGATCCTGATCCCAAGTCCTTTGGACCAAATCCCTCAAAATTTTGAATGAGTCAATTTCCTAGGAGTGGTAAAAACACCATTTAACAAAGGAACTATAAGAAAAAATCAATACCAAGATGTGAATCTTTCACAATAGTCCTTATGTGACCCCAAACCAAGTAAATTGAAATCTATTTGATCCTACAAACCTTCTATATATGAAATCCTAAAATTGGACTCCAAATGCCCCTAAAATCTAGGACCTTCTTGAAAACACTCCAAAACTCATTTCCAGAACTTTTCCTTTTGTATTCACCATAAATTTGGTTTCCCCTAACACAAAATGTAAAATAGAAGTACCTGATTTGGCTACTTTGGTGGCTGTTACACCTGTGCACCGAATTCCATAACCCTTTCAACCCCTTCAACACCATTTAAACTTCATCCACCAACAAAATATCTCTTACTCCTCCATTATCATTGTTAGAATGATATGTTACAATTTTAGGATCCATCCCCAAGTGACAGTAAATACATAAAGGGAATGGATCAATCAAACTGCATCCTTAAATAATACAAATTCAATGCTTGTACAAGAGAGTCAAGACAAATGAAAGATCATAACTATGAAATGCTTAGAATTTGAATCAAAACAACTTGAAATACCCTGCCTCTACCACACAAATGGACTAGAATCAAATACTCATCAAAACAATAACAAAATTTGCAAGAAATCACTATATTTATTGCCTCATAACAGTGCAGTGTGCAAATGTGATCTTAGACCATACTACTGTATCTTGTCTTCATTTTCATGGTTTAAATAACCTTCTCTGACCCGATAAAACCAAATAAAATCAGTTTTATATGCTAACAAAGAAAACGAAACTCATTTTTTGTGTTTCCCTCCTAATCCCAAGTGACCGTTAGGATTTGAATTTTCAAAATTTGAATTTTTTTTCAGATAAACTCCTAAGAACTTATAACTTTGGATTTGGTCACTTTAAGACCCAAATAACATTTCTAACTTCCTAAACTCTCCCCAAGACCTATGCTTAGCCTTCTAGGCCCATTATGTCAATTATTTACATTTACATCTTTTTTGCATTTGTTGCATAATTAGCAACTTTACATATTTTGCATCCTCCTATCAGATCTATTACAATTAAATGGCTCAAAGGCCATGTTACATAAATAAAATGACCTTTTAGGTCATGGTCTTCCTTTAGGTCATCCAATTGACCATTCTTGTCTTCAGGAGGTGCCCCTGCACCATGCTTCTGGGGGTTGAAAAGAATCCAAGTCCCTTTGGATCCCATTGTCCTCTTCCTTGTCTTCCAATTATTTTGCACTCCTTGTTTTTTCTCTACAACAAAATGTTTTCTCCTCCTTGGTGGCTTCTTGCACCTTCCATTCATCCATAGGCACTCATGCCAAGTACTTAATCTTTAATCATGCATTCCTTGTCTTCATGGTTCATCTTGAAATAATCATCCATACAGAACCCCTGCAATCCTATAATAAAAGGGTTAGTAAAAAGAAAATCCACCTCTTCCATCTGTACTAAAAATTAAATTTGGTTCACTTCTTCATCCTCATCATATAAGATCTCCATGCTTGGAAAAATTTATGTCATCATGATCTCCTCATGACCATTCCTTATTTTTGCCTTCACTTGGGTGTCTACCTCTAAGAATACTACTGCATCCTCTCTATCCATGTGCCCTATACTTGGACATCTTTCCAATCCTCCAAATTTACCTTCCCATTTAGCATCTATGGCTTCAAACTCTTTCCACAATTCTATCTCTTTTTTTCAAGTCCTTGTAGACTTATCTCCATGGTATCTTTAGCCACTTGTATGGTTTCTTCAAAACCATCATCTTCTTATTCTTCTTGAACCTCTTCAGTAGGTTCTTCTTTCAACATCTTCTTCTCTACAATTAGCCTCTTGATTGGTCAAGCAACTCTCTTTGTCACCTTCATGTTTTAGCTTGTGGCTTCCTTCAATTTTGCATTCAAGAGCCTCAACTTTTCTCCCCTTATGGTCCCTTTCATCCTTGAAACATCTTCTTCCAACTCACCTCTGCTATGCCATTCTCTTTGGTACTCATACTCTTTATCTTCTTCCCTGAAGGATTCTCCCTCAGCCCTTTCTTCTATCTCTATAAGGATTCTTTTCTCCCCTGCATCCTCCAAAGGACATAAGACTGTCCCAATCTGAATTCTCTTGTCATCTTCATGAATCTCATCTCTTTTTTCTTAGTCATCAACCATTTGTGCATTCATCTTCATCCCTTCATGAACCCTTGTGCTCTGAGGTTCGTTCACCATCATTTACTTCTCACTCTTTGTCTTCATAATAAACTTCTCCTCTTGTCCTTCCAATGGACAACTCACCATGCTCTCTCTAACTAGGATCTCATGTTGACCCTCTTATGCATCTACTCCATCATAAGTTTCTTTCTCCCAAGCACTCTTCTTCTCATCCTCTAAGACTTCATGTTCCTTTTGTCTAAGGAACCCAATCCTCTCAAATACACCACCATTCCAGGTCACTTTCCATGCTACTCTATCTTCCTCTAATGGTTTCAAAACCATCTCTCTTCCATTCTCCACGAAAACATATGTGTTCTCAGTCCCATAATTTAGAGTATGCTTCTCCACCTACCATTATCTCCCAGGGATCATATGACAATCCTCCAAAGGTACACTATCACATAATATGACATCCCTATATGAACCAATGGTGAAGGGAACATAGGCTTGTTCCTTCACATCAACCCATTCTCCAACCTTCAATCCTTGTGCTTTTTATGATGTACCATGTGATATCCTCTCTAAATCCAACTTGTTAACCATTTCAAGTGAAAAAATATTAGCAAAAGAACCACTGGAAATAACATCTTTGCAAACCTTTCCATTGCACTTTCATTGTGTGCTGAATGGTGAGCACCCCTGATTTTTCCTCATAGCCCAATCTTCATCTATGATGGCTTGAAATTATTCTTACCTTCAAATCTTCACTCTCTAAACTACAAGGACCTCTTTTCATTCTTTGATACCACTTGATGCAAAGGCTACTGGTGGATTTGATTTCTTCTTATGAGGATGATAATTCCCTCCTTTGTTTTGCAACAACATGCTATTCATCCTTCTATGAAAGGATCAACTTCAAGCCTAAAACCACACTATAGACCTATCAGATGTCAAGTACAACATCTTGTACCACCCTAGACTCCACATCTTTAATTTCCCTCTCATAACTCATATCCATTCAACCAACCATGCTCCATTATCTATGGTTGTCACCCAATCCAATCACCCCAACATGCCAAAATATTCTAGTGGGTGTTCCCAAACCTTCAAAGGTTCTTAAAATTCTCTTCTTAGTTTACCCTACTAAAGATGATTTACTGAGAGGAGGGGTGATTCATAAAATATTGAGCCTTAATACTTTAAATCTAAACCTTTGATTCAACTCAGTGATTCAAACAACATCATCAATGGAAACTTCAAAACTGTTCACAAACTTGACAAAAGAATACAACTTAAACAAATAACATTCACATTTATCAAGCATCACATGTAACACAAGATTTAATGAGGAAACCCTATTTGGGAAAAACCTTTGGGATAATTTTCACCCACAAAAAGAATTACTCTTCTGAAGTATGCTCGGTTAAGAGGTAATCCTGTTAAAGATTACAATGCACATTTTTTAGATGTAAACATGTTAGGGGATTTACCCTAGACCTATTAAGATCTTCACCCTAATAGGAGTGTCTTGGTTAGAGGGCTTAAAAATTCATCCTAGAATGTTACCTTTGTCAAGGGTTTACAAAAGGACTTGTTATATCCACTCAGTTAAGAAATTTTGTGTTATAAATGTTAGTAAGAAAGAGTGTACTAATGTGACTTGTGATTTTGCAACTATACTTTGCTTGATCAAATACTTTTTTCACTCTCTAAGACTTACTGGCACCTACAACTCATCAACACATGAGTATGGTTATCCAAGTCTTTCACTACTCTTCTTGGTAGCTCTTGAACTTATCACTTCACCAAAAAATCTGTATAAACATACTGACTCATCAATATATAGGCCTTTGTTTTTCCTCTTAATCCTATTGATTAGGTTTTCCCTCAATTTCTCTTAGCCATCTGATCTTCTCAAATGAACTGATTCAATGTATTTGCAACTCGGTTAAGTGGTTAACCATGCCTCATGACTTGCACTTTTTCTTGGAGCTTACAAATTTCTTTTGCTGCTTGAACTACATCACTAATTTTAAATTTTACTTTCCAAGACCTTAGATGTTTCAACAGACTTAGTCTTCATGCTTGGAAACTTCTTGATCTACATGACTTTGCATTAAATTCACTCTTGTCCTTGTATTCAATCTTTTTTCATGCTCTGTTCCATGTTTGGTGACTTCAGGGAATATCTTCACTCGGTATCTGACTTTTCTCAGTTACCAACCTTGCTTGATAACTGACCTTTCTTAGTTGTCAACTTTGCTGAGTGACTCTGTTTTCTCTGCTCGACCAAAAAACACTTTACTTCTTGGTAACTAGGTTGTTCCCTTTACTGACTTGACCTTTATGCTCTTACCAACTTAACAACATCAAATGCTATGTAAGAAACAATTATATCAATAGTTCCATATCATTTTCTAATCTTTATTATCTGCACAATTAAGTTCCTCTCTGATTAGTATGGCATATTAGTATAAATCAAAAATCAATTTCTTGAAATCAATGACAAACTAACAACTGATCTAATCATTCTACTTGCTTGTATTCTTCTGAAAGTTGGTCTTGATCACCATTACCATCAGTTGGTTAACAATCTCCCTCTTTGGCATTGATGGCAACACTATACTTTGATGATGGTTTACTCTAATCTCTCTATACTATTTTTTCTCCCTCTTAACTTTTTCTTCCTCTTTGCCTTTTGCTACATTCTCCCTCTTTTATGTAGTCTCCTTTACTTGTATTCATCACTTTCTTCTTCTTTGTACTTACTTCTCCCTTGTGCTTGGTTCTCCCTTGTGCTTACTTCTCCCTTGCAGAGTCATCAATTACATACTTCTCCCTCTTTGACAACAATGCCAAAGATCCATACTCCCAAAATCTTGTTCAGGTAGTGAATCATACCTTGCATTTATTGATTTCTTCTTTGCATATATAATTCCTTTCACAACTTCAGGCATCACCTAAAGTGCAATCCCTCAACATCAACTCAAAATTTAGATATTCTAATGTGTTTTAGAATTGATGCAAAATGCCTCTTGCATTTAATGAATATTGGATAGGGGTAGGACCCCTAATTTACCTCTAAGATACTCAAAAGAATCCTTTGGTAGGGGCTTGGTGAATATGTCAGCAAGCTATTCTTTTGAATTCACATTCTCCAACATTACAAGATTGTCTTTTACTTTCTCTCTCAAGTAGTGATATTTGGTAGATATTTTCTTGGTCTTTGAGTACATTACCGGATACTTTGATATGTTTATTGCACTTGTATTGTCACAATAAATAGTGACTAGATTGGTTATCTCTTCTTGCATACCATCTAGTAGATGTTTGATCCACATAATATTTTTACAATTTATAGCTGCAACAACATACTCAGCCTTGGTAGTAGACTGTGATATACAACTTTGTTTCTTGCTTAGCTATGTAACTTGTCTTTCTCTTAAAAGTAATGCTCCTCTTCTTGTACTCTTTCTGTCATCAATGTTTCAATCCCAATCAACATCAGTATATACCTTCAAGTCAAAGTCTCCTCCTTTATTTTATAGTAGGCCAAAATCTTTAGTGCCTTCCAGATATCAAAAAATTCTCTTAATTGTAGACATATGTGTTTCCTTCAGATCAGAAGAAAACCTTGCAACAATTTATACTACATGAGAAATATCAGGTCTTCTATGCACTACATATTGTAAATTACCAATCATGGATTGGTAGAGTTTCTCATTGACTTCTTGTGACTCATCCTCTTTAGATAATTTGTAGCCAGTGACCATTAGTGTTCCAACCGGTTTTGAGTCATCCATACCAAAGGTCTTTAGGAAATCCTTGATATAATTTTCTTGTGTAATATAGATCCCATAATTTACCTATTGCATTTGAAGTCCAAGAAAGAACTCAATCTCTCCAATCATCGATATTTCAAACTCCTTTCTCATCTCCTCGGCCAAAGATCTGCTCAATGTGTCAATTCCTTGAAAGATAATGTCATTAACAAATATATCAGCAATTAAAACCTTGTTATTACTATCACATTGTAGATACACATTAATTTTGTCACTAGTTCTTTCAAATCCTAATTTGATTATATATGAATGCAATCTCTCATACAATGCTCAGGGTTCTTGTTTCAAGCCATAAAATGCTTTGTGTAATTTGCATACCATGTATCGGTTAGTATTCTCAGCAAATCCTTCAACTTGATCAATATATACTTCCTCTTCAAGAATACCGTTGAGAAATGCATACTTATCATCCATTTAAAAAAATTTAAATCCCTTGTAAGATACATATGCTAGTAGAATCCTTACTCCTTCTAGTCTAGCAATAGGTGCAAAATTTTCACCATAGTCAATTCCTTCTTCTTGTGCTGCCCCTTGCAAATAATCTTGCCTTATTTCTGATTACATTACCATGCTCATTCAACCTATTTATGAAAATCCATTTAGTACCAATTACATTCTTATCTTTTGGTCTCAATACCAAAGTCCATGTATTATTATTTTGAATTTGATCTATCTCTACCTTCATTTCTTTCTTCCAATCTTTACTTTCTAAATCATCTTTTACTTTCCTCAATTCAAGTTTAGATATTAAACATGTTTTTTCTCTTACCTTGCTTCTTGATTGAACTCTAGCAGTCTTATCTCCAATCATTTTTCCTGGTGAATAGTTTCACCTTACATACTTTTCCAATATGGGATTGGTAGCCATTGGTATCTCTTTATTTCCATCATTCAGTGGAAGATCTCTTTTCTCATCTTCTTCTTCAGTTTTTTCTTTTGGTAGGGTGTCAGGAATCTCAATTTGTACATTTAAAAAAATCTATGATAATCCTTGGGTTCCTTCTTGATATCTTCATCATTCTTCTCTCCAAATTCATCAATCCTCACATTTTCACTCTCTACAATTTTGTTAGTGCTATTATTCAAACATTTGTAGGCCTTTATTTTAGCAGACTATCCAAAAAATATTCCTTCATCTCCTTTAGAGTCAAACTTTCCTTCTCTTGCATCTTTAAGAGTATAGCACCTACTTCCAAATACTTTGAAGTAACTAATATTCAGTTTGTGTCCATACCAGATCTCATAAGGTGTTTTGTTTGTTCCCTTCTTTAGTTGAACTTGGTTAAGTGTATGAAATCCCATTCTCAATCATCAGTGTTCTTGCACCATCCATAATGGATATTTTTATCCTTTCAACTATACTATTCTGTTGTGGTGTTTTCGGTGCATATATCTTCCTCTTTATACCATGTTCATTACAGAAGAGTGTAAATTCATCAGATGTAAACTCTCTTCCTCTATCAGATCTCATACATTTAAAGTGTCTCCCTATTTTTTTTTAAACTCTAGCCTTGTACCTGTTGGTTGTATTTCCTGTTTTTGTTGCCTTCCCTTGTTCTTTGTCTCATTCTCTGAAAATTTTCAGGTTTTCATGCCTATACCTTGCCCAAGTTGTCAAAACCCTGAAAAACCCTAGCAACCAAGTGTTAAAAGATGCATGTTTAAACCCTCAGCCATGTCTTATGTTTTTTTGTTACCTTTTTAAGTCACTTAAGACATGTTCTTTAAGTCAGGTCGCTTGATCGCTTTACCAGAATCGAATATGCTAAATCATTCCCCGACTTCGCTTTTGCCTTATGTCGCATAGTCTTGATAAAAAATGGAATATTCTCTTAGTGTATCGAGACTTAGCGATTTCCTTTTAGTCGGGTTGTCGCTTGAAATCATGTTATGACCTTTTAAAAATGAATGGGACCCGCCTCAGTCGGGTGATCGCGAGAAGAAATGGCAAGTCAAAGAAATGTCTCCCGACTTTGCGATTCACTTCATGTCGCATGGTCGCTGGATCAGCTCGGTCAAACAGTTAAGGCTTTTCTTCTGTCGCGTGGTCTCGTGATAATTGGCGGTTAATTGATAACAGTCACGACTCAGCGACTAATGGTTTCATGCTAAGAGATTGCCCTAAGTCGGGATGTTGCCAGAACAGGAGTGATGACTCAGCTTTCTAGAATGTATTAAGTGGACCAAAGAATAGATGACATCTGTCACGGCACTAGTGGTTGTCATGGGATCGCTAGAAGAAGGAAGAGGATCACGCGATAAAAAGACTAAGGTATTTTTTCCGTCAGTCGTGAAGTCTCCTGATAATTTAAAGGTATATGAAATTCTAAGGTGATTATGCGACAGCCGTTCGATGAAGAAGTAAAAAGATCTGATGGTGGTCGCGTAGTCTGGTGATAAAAGTGCCCCAGGGAAAAATTCCTTCTCACTAAGTGATTAAGGTATGTCGCGAGGTCGCTGTGAATAGAAAAAGGCACGTGCTTCAAGTTAAAGGTAAAGACACAAGATCTCCTGAATAAGCGACCAAAGAGATAATCATGAAAATAAGAACAACGGCTTGTCGCGTAGTCTGGAGAAGGATACTGAGTTAAGGTTAACCCTGCGTGACTTAGATTTTCACTATAGTCGCCTGATCGCTAGAAAGACTTGGGTTAACCGAGGTAAAGGAATTACATTGTCGCCTAATCTGAAGATCAGACCATCGTTAAGAGAAAACGCTCGCGACAAAGAGACTTTATGAGGTCGCGAGGTCGCTAGATAAACAGGATCTACAAAAGCGGTGCCAAGTGGATGATGTGACAGAGGAGATCACCCGGCGGCCAATCAGATACAAGAATTTTTGATTACTGTGTACAAAAGGTAGCTGAGATTGATGATAGAGAATGAATCAAAGAGTGCCATGTCAGCTGTCTTAACCGTTTTATGATTACGCCAAAATATTCATGATTTAAATTTGATTTCCTGTCACCTCGCTCAACTACGGCTAGGTTTTTGAATGTTTCATGACATATCAACTTAATGGCAGAACTGACGTTTCTAAATTTTGAGCCATGTACTCTGAATCTTTTGGCTATAAATAGGGGAGTGTGCATTCATTCCTATTCACCGTATTTTTAGATTTCAGAGCCAGGTTGCTATTTTCTGAGAAAAGTGATATTCTGAGCTGTTACAGTGTTCTAAGGTGATTGAAATTTCTAAGTGATACAGAGAGTTGTGATCTTAGATTTGTTTCAATATCGTCCAGTCAGAAATTCAGGTGCCTACAAACATGAGTACTGCCATGAGCATGGTGTCTACTAGTGGAGGCAGTGGAGACGATCCTAAAGGAAAACCTAGCTTCTCTGATGAGTTTCTACAACTGCTGCCAGGGTCCACTCAGAATAGAAAGATTGATGCTGGTGTTTT
>MU224795.1:1035067-1062157 GCA_018584345.1 Thuja plicata | reverse complement strand
CCACATCAATAAATACTGTGTTAACAGCCATCTTAAAAGGTAAAACCTGCCTGAGCATATGTGGAGCTCAAAAATGAAGAAGGACCTTATCCAGTCCTTAGCAATTAGGCTTTTCTTGTCTCTGAATAAGAAGTAGAAGGTATAAGGTTCACATAGACATTTCAAGCATTGTGATTCATACAAGAAAAATCCCTAACAGTACCACTTAAACATTTTAAATGCATCATATTTTTCTTTTAAAAACATAACCGACATCATTCTAGAATAATCATCAATAAATAATATGAAGTATCTATCTCCATAGTAGCTTTGTGTTCTCATGGGATCACATAGGTTGGTGTGTACCAATTCTAATATACCTTGTTTAGTATAGGGTTTTCTTGTAAATCTTGATTTAGTTATCTTACCTACTTCACATCCTTTACACATTACATTGTCAAGTTTGTATATACTTGGTAGACCTCTTACTCTATTCTTTTTTACATAATTCGATTAAGTTGTCAAAATTAACATGACATATCCTTTTGTGCCATAGCCATACATCTTCAGTTTTAGAAAAAAAAAAATCATTATGGATATATCAAGGTAGAATAAGTTACCTTTAGATTGACCTCCGGTAGAAATCATACTTCCCTTATGATCAAATACTATAACCTTCTTGTTTTAAAATTCCAGTCACTGACCAGTATTGTTTAACAGTGCCACACTTAACACATTGCATTTCAAGCCTTCAAACATCATCACACTTAGTATTGTTCAGTAGAATTATAGAACCTTTTCCTTTATAGGATATGGGGCATCATTTACAAATCTAGAATTTCCACCATTATGCTCTTTCAAAGTAATAAATTTGACAGTATCACTAGTCATGTGGTGTGAGAAACAACTATCTATAATCAATGTATCATTTTTACTTACTTGTGATATTAGGGCCTTTTCTTCAATGTACCTCTCTTCATCAGATTCATCTTTAATAGAAACATAAACAAATTCTTCATCAAAATCATCAGTGTCATCATTAGATGAACCTCCTTCAATAATGTAGGATGTTTTCTTTCCTTTATTCTTGAAATCTCTAAATCTTCTAAATTTTTTCTCAATCTTATTATTGTATTTGTTATCTATTTTCTCATTATTGTCAGGACAATTGGAAGCTATGTGACCAATCCTATAGCATTAGAAAAATTTCAAAGGTAGCTTACACTCGGACTTTCCTTTACCTCTCAGTAGTCTCCTAGCCAATAATTCTTAAAATTCAGCTTCATTCTTTTCATTTTCAACATATAGATCTTCAAGCTCATTTTTACAACTAAGAAACCTTTCACTAGCACTACTTGCATATCCATCACCAGCTCTAGAATATCTAAACTTCCCAATAGTCAAGGATGATTTGAATCTAGATTCAGTCTTAGAAGTAGCAGGTAATCTGTTATCAAAATCATTTAACTCAAAAGAAGTTAGCTTACCGATTGTGGCATCGAAAGTAACAACCATCTGTGGAATCGATTGCGGTTCTTGAATAGAAGACACATGGATGGCATAGATAGGTAATAGTTTTCTAATCATCTTTCTTGTAACATCTTCATTAATGGTTCCACCAGCACCTCTAATTGCAATAGCAATCTCCTTTAGTCTTGTGCTATATGTAGTAATGTTTTCTCCTTCTTTCATTTTCATTGATTCAAAGTTTCCTCTTAAGATTTCACCCTTATCTTTTCAAACATGTTGATCTGCATGAAAAAATAATGTAATACTATCCCACATCTTCTTAGCAGTAGTACAACCTTCTAAATCATTAAGTTCTAGGTCGGTGAGAGTAGAAGTTATCTCTACCATCACTTTTGTATGTTCTTGTCTTTCTCTTATCTACTCAAGTGTTAGAGGACCAGATGGTGGAGGTGAGTATTCATTTTCAAGATTTTCTAGTTAATAATCTCAAATTTTAGGATCCATCCCCAAGTGATAGTAAATACATAAAGGGGATTGATCATTCAAACTGCATCCTTAAAAAACACAAATTTGTGCTTGTACAAGACAATCAAGACAAATGAAATATCATAACTATGAAATTATTAGAATTTGAATAAAAACAAATTGAAATACCATGCCTCTACCATAAAAATGGACTGAAATCAAATACTCATCAAAACAATATCAAAATTTGCAAGAAATCAGTGTTTTTATTACCTCATAACAATGCAGTTTGTACAAATGTGACCACAGATCATACAATTTTGTCTTGTCTTAATTTTTATGGTTTAAATAACCTTCTATCAACCTCTCAAACTGAATAAAATCAGTTGGATATTCTAACAACAAAAACTAAACTCATTTTTAGAGTTTCCCTCCTAATCCCTAGTGTCCGTTAGGATTTGAATTTTCAAAATTTTGAAATTTGTTCAAATAAAATCCTACGAACTTATAACTTTAGATTTGGTCACTTTGAGACCCAAATAATTTTTTTAACCTCCTAAAATCCTTGCAAGAACTATCCTTAGCCTTCTCGGTCCATTATGTCAAATATTGACATTTACATCTTTTTTGCATTTGTTGCATAATGAGAAACTTTACATATTTTGCATCCCCCTATCATATCTATTAAAATCAAATGGCTCAAAGGCCATATTACATAAATCAAATGACCTTGTAGGTCATGGTCTTCCTTTAGGTCATCCAATTGATAATTATTATCTTTAGGAGGTGCCCCTGTAGCACTCGTCATCCAACATAGCTCTTTCCATTTCTTTCACAATTAAGTTCTTTCTCTCTACAACCCCATTCCATTTAGGGGTTTTACTGTAGCATATTGTCATTTAATACCATATTGTTCATAATATTTCACAAACTTATCAGAAGTGTACTACCAACCTTTATCAAACCTTAGATATTTAATCTTCATGTTTAATTCTTTCTCTACCATTTTCCTAAAAAAATTAAATTTGTTAAAATCCTCAGATTTGTGTTTCAGAAAGGCTATCTAGGTCATCCTGGTATAATAATCAATAAAGAGCATAAAATACTTATATCCAATTATTTAAATTGTCCTCATAGGACCACAAAAATTTGTATGTACAAGCTATAATGGTATAGTAGTTGAATGTTCCTTTGAAGAAAATCTAATTTTAGTTTCTTTACCATGTTGATAACCTTCACAAATGATGTTTTTCAGGTTTACGTATGAGTGACATATCTCTTACATTATGATTCTACTTACCTTCAACAAATTGTTAAAATTTAAGTTTCCAAGCCTCTTGTTCCATAACCATCCTTCATCAACATATACCATAATAAAAATAGTATCATAACCATTAGTATTTGTGACATCTTAGTTTATAAACACTTCCTTTTGATCTTTTACCTTTAGCCACTAACTTCCCCAACTTTAATTGTATCTAACACCCATGATCATCATATATGATTTCATTATATTATCACAAATTTGGCTTATGCTCAAGAGATTATATTTTAACCCTTTGAAAAGTATACATATGAATAGGCATGTTATTACTTAGCATTAAAGAGCCTAAACCTTATATTTGTCTTGAATAGTCATCCCCAAAGCTCACACAACCACCTTCATAAGTTACCAACTTCATGAAATTCCTTTTATCTCATGTAATGTGGTTAAAATTACCACTATATATGATCCATAGATCCTTCTTTTAATAATGTAAAGAAACTTGAACAAACATAGACTTACCAATATTCTTTCCCACTTTTGGTCTCAAGACTTTCACCTCCTTAACTTTTGATTTTTTAGATTCTTTGTCACTTTTCAGAACAACAATGGACTGATTTCCTTGCACATTCATAGATCTGCAATATTTCTTTAACATTATCAATCTTATTGCACTTAAAAAACTTTATACCATTCATTATATGAACCAATAATCTAACTGTATATGATGAATTCTTCAAAATCTATTGGGATCAACCATAAACATGAAAACATTAGTGGGTTAGCACGTAAAGATATAAAAACATGTAATAACTTCAAAACAACAAGAAATCCTACATAACATCAGATTAAGAATAAAAAAAAGTTTTTGCACCCTATTTAGACTTGTTTGAATTTCTTATAAAAAGAAATATGGATGTGCTCTCTCTCAATAACACAAATATAAAAACTCCAAATGATAATCCTTGTTTGATTGTGGATGAAAAACTAGAATGCAAAGCTAATGGATAATGAAATAGCTCAAGAACTAGCATCAAGAAGCTAGTCTCAAGCTTTCCATAATGATGAAATGGAAATTCAATGCTAAACTAACATCTAGCATGAAAGATGAAAAAAAGATTCATTTACCAAGTTACCCTAGCATATGATATCTAAATGGATTAAAAAAATAACTAAGAACAAGAAAGAAAACTATTAGATTCTAGAGATAAAATAAAATGATAATATTGCATAAAAATGAGAGATGAAATGCAAGAGGAGAATGCTTGTATTTATAGATTTTTACAAGGAAGAGAAGGGCTTGGATGAGGTGGCACCTATTTGGAATCCACATAGGACCCACATAAGGGACACATGGGTTTGGAAAAGAGGTCAACTTTAGGATTAAATGCTTTGTGACTCTCAAGATTTGAAAGTGGGGGTGGGGGGGGAAAAAGGTGTAAGAATGTGGGTGGGCATTAAGGGAATTTAAGCCAAACAAGTGGAGACAGGGTTGGGAGTTAAGAGGAAGTGACATGAGTTTGACTTTAGGATTGGCTTAGGATTCTTAATCTATGGATTATGATTGTGCAAATGCTTAAGGGGTAATTTAGGCTTAGATTAGAGGGAAAGTGGGAGAGTTAGGAGGATGTGATGGGAGGAGAGAGAATGAGTGGAGGGATAAATTAAGTAAGTAATGAAATTTACTTAATTAAGAGAGGTTAGTGTGTGTGAAGGGGTTGAGTTGAGTTAGAAATATGGGTTAGGTGGTTGAGATAGGTTAAGTTAGGGTTCAAACACAACTGGTGAGTAAGGATGATTTTGTGGGGGATATTGAAGTGTGTGATAAGGGGAATGGTTGATGATGTAAGAGGGTTGCGAAGGTGGAAATTATGGTTGAGAAAGATATTATTGGGGGATTGAAGGTAAATTTTTTTGTGGTTGTGATAGTTGCTAATAAAAATGTTGTGATTGATAAGGTATCAAATATGTTGGGTGAGCTTGGGTCATACCCACATAAGATGGTTGCATGGAAACATTATTATGCATGCGATATGTAAGTTGTGGGTTAATGACCCTAGTAGAATGAGTGAGGTAGCTAATATGAGAGGGGATGAATGGTTATTAAGGAGGTGGGATGGTTTGTGATGCTGTGAATGGATGGATGCCCAAATAATTGGTGTAGTTGGGTTTTTGTTGTTGCGTGGGTTGTATAATGGGATACACGATGATAAATGGGTTGATGAACGGTTTTTGCACTTGGGAAGTAGTAGGGTTTATTCTATTGGAATGTGTTGGTATCCCAAGTTCTTGCAGGGTAGCATGAGAATATCTCCAAGTGGATGATGAGGCAGCTTGCATGGTTTGGCCAACTTGGGAGGTTTGCTGTGAAAGAATTGGATTGGGTTGTATTTGTGCAAGAGGTACTAGGACATTTAGTGGGGGTATAGCTGGCTGAGAAAGAATGGTGGGCCCTTGTGTAAACATGGGTATAGCTGGCTGAGCAAGAATGGTGGGCCCCTGTGGGTTGTATGCCTGTAGTGAATTGTGATTGTTGGTGATGTGATATAGGTATAATGGCTGGAAGGGATGTTGATATTGAAGTGTTTATAATTTGTGTTACTTGTGGTTGTGAGATGGTTGGTTGAGTGTTGATGGGTTGAGAAATGATTGATTGTGTGTTGATTGGTTGAGAAACAATTGATTATGTATTGATTGGTGTAGGGCCATCTATATGTTGTAAAACTTGGGAAGCAATGGGTTGGATGGGTTGTGATGGTTTGATAGGTTGTGATGGTTGGATGGGCTGTGATGGTTGGATAGGTTATGACGGTGGAGGTAGAAAAAGGTTGGAGGCTGATGGCCCCATGATGAATAATGGTGTTGTTTGTTCCATGATGTGTACTATGAGTTGGAGAAAATGAGGTATGAGAGATGTAACCTGGGATGTCCTTTGAAGAAGTTCAATGATTTCTTCTACCACAAGATGGAAAAAATCACCAAGAATGGTGATAGGTCATGGAATCCGTGGTGGCAGAAGTCCAGATGGTACTTGGATTCCTTCATGCTAAAAGGTGGACAAGATGGTGTGGCTTCTGTGTCCTATAGTGACAATGACCATATACGTATGTCCATGATGACTTATGAATGCTTCCATGGACCTTATGGTTGGAACCTAATTTGGGTCATCTCATACGTGTTCATTTGGTGCTTGGTTTTTAGGATCAAAATTCACCATGGTGTTGTTAAGGTCCATTATCAGATTAGATGAGGTAGTGGTGAGATTGGTGTCCATGTCCTTCCACATCTTGGATTGAGTTTTGGGTGGCATGGAATGGATGTCCTAAAGAGATGCAAGATGATAAGTGAGGTGTAATATTCCTAGGTGACTAGGAATAACGTTGCAATGATATTGTGACTTGATGTTTTGGATAATGATGCTAAAATTATGGGGGTGCCTTAAAGACCTAAGGATGACTTGATGTAATAGATGATTATGAGTTTCCTTCCCTAATACATGCTCAAATGGATGTGATTGTTTCAACATAAGACAAACTTGTGGTCTTCGGAGGAAAGATTCTTTGTCAATGTCAACCAATCTTTGATCAAGGTGATGAGGTCATAAAGACAATATGGGATACCCTAAATAATGCTCAGTCAAGGGAGCCTAAGGATGGGTCTTGATAAGATATGGGTACTATGCAGCTCAAAAGGATATAACACCAAGTGAAGGATATGTTTTTATTTTTATTTTTTGGATGATGATAGGATAAGGTTTGGATGATGCTAGGATGATGCTTGGATTAATTACATTTCACTAGGTTGATTGGGTGATGAATTCATAAGGATGGAGACTAAAATGATTGTCCTAATATGAAAGCTAAATTAATAAGAAGAGGAGTAAATGAGGATGTTCTAATGTGCGAGCTAGTCATATTTTTCAAAGTTGACAAAGGTGTGGTTCAAATGGTATCTGGCCATGAGGTTTACAAGTTTATTATTATAGATGATTTTTTTGTATTCCTCACATATGTGAATCTATTGTTTGATGGAATCAATGATGTGTTGGTATTTCTTAGCTTCATGAGTGGCAGTCTTTTGTTCTTTGTATACTGGAGGTGATTGAGTCTTGACTTTCTTGTATTTTCTAGAATCTGACATGTCCCAAGAAAAAATGGTTGTATGGTTGCACATGTGGGTGTGAAATTCTGCAATTGGGATTCTTTGAACAAGTTCTTGAGAATTTTTGGTTGTTGACGAGGACTCGGTTGTATGTGTTCAATGGAAAGAACAAGTTTCAATCATACATCAAAGGCATTGACTATGCTAATTATAACTTGATTCAAATGGGAAGAGTCATCTGTATGAAAATAATCCAACAAGGGACAAAGAAACCTTGAAGGATATAAGAAAGTGTGAAAAATATGAAATTTGTGTATGTTCAAGTGACCAACGTTTTGAGAACAATGAAGCACATGCCTACCTTAGGAAATTGGCTTAGCTTGAAAATATTTTTCTAAAAACCTAGGTACACAAATGAGAGCTAATCAAAATATGACCATCACCAAGCATGCAATGGCCCTAGTCATGATGTCATATTATCCAATTCCAAATGCTCAAGGTGACATGAATGTGCAAGTGATATTGGGGAGGTTACTATCCTCCTTGCAAAAGCATTATCAAAATTTCAGAGGTGAATCAGGTAGGCTTCTACTTTAAGAGTTCTTAGTATGTATCTTTGTGTGGATATGTCCTTTGTGTCCTTGAAAGCGCGATTGAGGCATATATCCCCACAAAGAACTTTGGCACAAGAAGTCACATGAATGTTATTGAGACCTTGCGGCCCTACTTTATGTTAGGTGTGAGCCAAGTATAAGATGAGACGATGTCTGACTCCCAAGGTATTGGCCCCAAAGAGTAAACTTTTTTAATGTGAGTTGGAGTGTTGTGGCTTACACCTTGTTCTCACATGGGTCATTCCTGAGAGATTTTTTCCTCATCCGGCAAGCCCAACTAAAGGATTAATTTGAAAAACATGGATTGGCAATGAAAGGAGTCTAGATTTCTGATTTCCAACAAGGAGAAAAGAGCATACTCTCCTATCCAATGTTGTTTTCTCCCAAACACATCTAGAAGATTATTCATTCCCAACATTACTTTCTAAGTGAAATATAAAATGAGTCTAGATTTATGATTGTCTCACAAAAGACAAGATCATACTTCCCTATCACTTAATAAAACACTACAAGTGAACCCTTCTTCAGGTGCCTAAGAAAAAATTAAGAAAAACACAATGTTTGTTCGTATCCCCTAGGAAACCTACAAGACACAAAGTGAGCAGTTTAGTGTTTTTAAAGTCTTCTAGAAATGTCATGCAAGTCTAACTATTAGTAGTTTGAGCTTTTCAAAATCTTTGACAAGCAAAAAAGGTGATCTGCACAAAGAATTCACTAAAAAAATGATTTCGTTAGCATAAGATATGAACTTTTGAAATTGAAAATGAAAGAGTAACTTTGAACATGTGTACCAATTTTTTTAACTGGAATCTGAATTAATAGCTTCAAATATAAAAAGGATTGTGAGTCATCTTTCCAATGCTTTTCCAATTGTCAAAATTGGAGCTCGTATGTGAAAGTTATAGATGTTTTTGTGATAGTGCCTCTATTTGTAGGGAGAGCCGCCCGTGTACATGCAGAGCCACTTGTCTGCCAGAGCTGCCTTTGTAGAATAAGAGATGCATGTGCATGAACTAAATGTGTTTTTGAGAAGAATGGAGGAAATTCTGATAAGTTTTAGGGACGTGGGTCACACTAGGCATGCCAAAATGTATATTAGGAATTCTTCAAAATCTATTGGGATCAAGCGTAAACATGCAAACATTAGTAAGTTAGCACATAAAGATAGCATAAAATTTGCCTCATCCAACATAGCTATTCCCATTTCTTTCAAAATTAAGTTCTTTCTCTCTACAACCCCATTTTGTTGAGGGGTTCTTGCAGTAGCATACTATCTTTTGATACCACATTGTTCACAATAGTTCACAAACTAATCTGAAGTGTACTCACAACCTTTATCACACCTTAGACATTTAATCTTTGTGTCTGATTCTTTCTCTACCCTTTTCCTAAAAATTTTAAACTTGCTAAAAGCCTCAGATTTGTATTTCAAAAAGGTTACCCAGTTCATCCTGGTTTAATCATATATAAAGAGCATAAAATGCTCATATCCATTTATTGACATTGTCCTAATAGGACCACACAAATCTATATGTACAAGCTATAATGGTCTAGTAGTTGAATGTTCCTTTGAAGAAAATATGATTTTAGTTTGTTTACCATGTTGATAACCTTGACAAATGGTGTTTTTCAGGTTTACGTATGAGTGACATACCTCTTACATTATGATTCTTACTTACCTTCACCAAATTGTTAAAATTTAAGTTTCCTAGCCTCTTGTTCCATAACCATCCTTCACCAACATGTCCCATAAGAAAAATAGTATCATAACCATTAGTATTTGTGACATCTTAGTTTATAAACATTTCCTTTTGATGTTTTTTTACCTTTAGCCACTAACTTCCCCGACTTTAATTGAATCTAACACCCATGATCATCAAATAGGATTTCATAACCATTATCACAAATTTGGATTATGCTCAAGAGATGATATTTTATCCCTTCAACAAAGTATACATTATGAATAGGAATGTTATCACTTAGCATTTTAGAACATAAACCTTATATTTGTCTTGAAGAGTCATCCCCAAAGCTCGCACAACCACCCTTAAACTTACAAACTTCATGAATTTCCTCCTATCTCATGTCATGTAGTTAAAATGACCACTATATATGATCCATATATCCTTATTTTCATAATGTAGAGAAACTTGAACAAACATAGAATTACCAAGGTTCTTACCCACTTTTGGTGTCCAAACTTTCACCTCCTTAACTTCTGATTTTTCAGATTCTTTGTCCCTTTTTAGAACAAAAATAGACTGATTTCCTTGCACATTCATAGATCTGAAATATTTCTTAACATGATCAATCTTATTTCACTTAAAAAACTTTATACCATTCATTGTATGAAAAGAATGGTTAGTATTAAGAGGTCCAAGAATACTAGGAGGGGGAGGGGGGGGTGAACCAATAATCTAACTGTATATGAGGAATTCTTCAAAATATGTTGGGATCAAGCGTAAACATGCAAACATTAGTGGGTTAGCACATAAACATATCAAAACACATAATAACTTGAAAACGAAAAGAAATCCTACATAACATCAGATTAAACATAAAACATGTTTTTGCACCCTATTTAGACTTGTTTGATTTGCTTATAAAATGAAATGTGGATGTGCTCTCTCTTAAAAGCACAAATAGAAAATCCCCAAATGATAATTCTTGTTTGATTGTGGATGAAAAACTAGAATTCAAAGCTAATGGATAATGAAATGGCTCAAGAACTAGCATGAAGAAGCTGGTCTCAAGATTTCCATAATGATGAAATGGAAATGCAATACTAAACTAAGATAATATGCAAGATGAAAGCAAGATTCATTTACCAAGTTACCCTAGCATATGATATCTAAATGGATTAACAAAATAACTAGGAACATGAAAGAAAAATATGAGATTCTAGAGCTAAAATAATATGATAACAATGCATAAAAATGAGAGATGAAATACAAGAGGAGAAGGCATCTATTTATAGATTTTTGGAGGGAAGAGAAGAGCTTGGATGAGGTGGCACCTATTTGGCATCCACATAGGAGCCACATAAGTAACATATGGGTTTGAAAAAGAGGCCAAATTTAGCTTTAAATTCTTTGTGAGGCTCAATATTTTCAAGTGGGGGACAAAGGTGTAAGAATGTGGTTGGGGGTTAAGGGCATTTAAGCCTTGCAAGTGGAGAGGGAGGTGGGAGTTAAGAGGAAGTGACATGAGTTTGACTTGAGGATTGGCTTAGGATTCTTAATCTATGGATTATGTTTGTGCAAATGCTTAAGGGGTAATTTAGGCTTGGATTAGAGGGCAAGTGGGAGAATTAGTAGGATGTGATGGGAGGAGAGACAATGAATAGAGGGATAAATTAAGTAAGTAATGGTATATATTTAATTAAGAGAGGTTAGTATGTGTGAAGGGTTTGGGTTGAGTTAGAACTATGGGTTAGGTTGATGAGATAGGTTAAGTTAGTGGTTAAAGTTAGGAGCCATGTGCTCAAATTGATTAAATAGGTTTTATTTAATCAAAAGGGAAATTGGGAATTAATTTAAATGGGAAAATTATATTTATTTAAATTAATAGAAGAAAAGGGAGATTCAATTAATTATGTGGCTATGAGTTGTCATTAGATAATAACTTAGACTATGGTTAATTAAATAAATAAATAAACTAATGGGATGATATAAATTAATTAAATATTTAATCAATAATGCCCTAGGAGGGAACTAAACTAGATTAAGAATCTGTGTAATCAGATTTAGGTGTCTACACTAACAACTCAGACTTTTCATCAACCATTCAACCACTTGCATCAATATACATCCGTTGCATGAAAAAATAAACAATAAAGATGTGTATGAGGAAATCTTCAATCTGTTGGGAGCAAGCTCAAACATGACAAGTTAGTGGGTTAGCACATATAATTCATGAAATGAACAAAGAAACCAACAATACAACATCATAACATCAGATAGAACTAAAACAAGCTATTTGCACCCTATTTTTACTTGTTTGATTTGTTATTTTAGATTTAATATACATGTTCTCTCTCAAACACAAATGAGATAGATCCCCAATGCAATGCAATATTGGAAACAATGAAGCAATTCAAGAGCAAGTATGAGGAACTAGTCTCAAATTATTCAAAGAATGATCTAAACTAGCTATGGAAATGATATACAAAATATGCAACATTGAAGCTATGATTCATTATCCATTATCCTATCATATGATATCTATATGATTTAAACAAGAAACTATGAGCATGAAAACAATTATGAGAATATAGAGCTATGTTAGCATAATAACAATGCAAAATGAGAGATCAAAATGCAAGAGGAGAAGGCCTCTATTTATAGATTTTTGGATAGAAGAAGAGAGGTTGAATGATGTGGCATCTATGTGTCATCCACATAAGAGCCACATAAGGGACACATAGGCATTAAGGGATGGATAATTTGAAGTCAAATATAGAAATAAATATTGAGTGGCTCAAGAATTCCAAGTGGGGGGCAAAGGAGTAAATAGCCTTAAAGAGGAATGGGTGCCCATTTTGGAGAGAATTCTCAGATGTGGGTGAGCATTCCATTAGCCTTAAGAGGGTTAGGAATCACCTCTTTAAGTATGATGAGAGGGTAATTAGGTAGGGAAATATTCTTAGGAAATGAGGTGATGGGAGTAGAGTAGGAATAGGGTCGGCTTAGGGTAGGCTTCTAGATTGGATTAATAGGTTTCTAGCTAGGGTTTAGATTATAATCCAAATTAGATTTGATTATATCATAGTTTAGAAGAATTAAAAATATGGAGGAATTTCAATAAATCTAAATTTATTAAAAAGGGGATTTTGTGAGGAAAATATATTTAAATAAAATACATTAGAATAGTATTTAAACCATTGATAAATACCAACTATGAAAATATTTAATTGATTAAATTAAATAGCTAGATGAAAAAGAAGGAATTTAATATTAATATTTTTGGACGTCTACATTTTGCCCCTTTTTGATGTGGTGTTGCAAGTGATGTTGCATCAAAGAGAAGAAAATAAGTTTCCCTAGAAGAAGAGGGTTTCTAAGAGTCGTGCCAAAGCGACAATGGTATAGGGTTGTGCCCCCTCGAGAAAAGAACAAAACAATGTCAGTGTTGTGGGATTTTCTCAAAAAAAGGATGCAATGCATAGGAGGAAGGGAGAGGAGGTAATAAATAGAAGCCTTTTGAAATGAAACTAAGAATGAAAATGATGAGATTAAATGTAACTAACGAGCCTTGGGGATCAATTCATGTGAAAAATATGGAGAGCACATCCAATTTTGATATCACAAAAGGAGGTATGCATCAGGTGTTAGAAAACACAGATGACAAGATTCCTTTGCATGGACTAGATGCTCAAACAAATTCACACTGCAAAAGATGCATGTATCAATAGCCACCAGTCACAATGCACCAAGATATAGTAGATCAAGGTAGTGGTGAGTAGGTTTGAACTAACACAAAAAGATAAAATCAATAAAGAAGGCCTCACAACCAAGAAGTCATTCAGTCCAAAGTTCTTGCCATGAACAGGAGTGATGTGATGAAGGATTTGATAAGCCAATGCTGGAAGGTTGCATACTAACAGGAAAAGATTGGATTTGATGTGATTAAAAGATATTCGCTGGGAAAAGCTGTGTACAAAATGAGGAGCAAGGATAGTCGGTCCCAAAACTGATTTGGTGAAAAACATGATCACAGGCACAGGAGTCAAAATGTCACTGAAAAGTGAAAAACTAGATGATGGAGAAAGAAACAAGGGTTTATTGCAAAATTTTGGAGAATATTTGATTTTTTTGAATTTTTGTGATTTTTAAATTTTTTTTTGGGATTTTGCAATTGTAAATGTTTGGATTTTCTGCACATTGAGACTATACAATAGGACTAATAATACAAAAACATACAGGTGGGGGAAGAAAAGTGAGCGGGAACTTTTTTGGGGAAAATGGGGGGCTATAAGAGGGGTGGGGGCTAAAAGAAGGTCATTTGTGAATAGTGATTAGGTGAAAAGAGAGCTCTAGAGAGAAATTATAGCTGATGAGAGGATGAAGGGGTAGTTGGGAGAGCTTGTTCAGACCCATAGGAGCCCCAAAGAGTGACCAGTACTAGTGAGTAACTCAACCGATACCTTGCTATTACTTTTGTCATAAAAATTTAACACTTTTGGGTGGGTTAGGGGGTCATTAATGAGGGTAGAAGACTTGGTGGACCAGAGCTACCTGTTCATAAACCAACGTCTACAAAGATGTTGATCCCCGGATTGACGTCTTCATAGATGTCGATCCCCAAACCTACGTCTACAAGGATGGTAGTGCCGAATAGGTGTCTTTGAAGATGCCAGACCTAGATCTACATCTTTGAAGATGATGATCTAGGGGGTGAAAAATGTGTAGACGTTGATGTAAGAACCAGCGTCTCTGGCTGAACCGTCTTATGCCCCAAAAAGGGCAGATGCTGAGGGGAAAGGAAATAGTAGGACTCGACGGGCACTAGGGATGGGTCAACAAAGGACCTAGGGACGGGATGCCCCATTTTTGGAGGTTAGAGTCTAGGAATAGAAGAAATATGGGTTGACATGGTGGATTTTAGATTGTGCAGGAGCAGTTCCCACCATTGGGATTGTGGGAGCACTAGTTGCCGACGATGGAGCTAAAGGCCCAGCTGATGGATACAGACTGGGATTATTAGTAGTGGTTGGGTTGGACTATGTGCCCCATGGGCTTAGGATATGGGTGCACAATGGGATGATGACCACCTTGATCGAGCAGTGGAACAGTGACACCACTACGTTTCATCTACTAACTAGGGATGCAACTATCACTCTTGAGGATGTGTGGTGGATTCTATGGATACCGATCTGAGGGTTGGTACCGCAGTATATGTTAGAGGATAGCGATCACTACATGGAGATTGTAGTTAGGAGGCCTATGAGGAGGATCCCCACATATAGGACATGGATGCCCTGGCAGCCAACATTTGACAGGAGACTGAGATAGATAGCACTATTTTTGGCTGGATTGATCAGAGGATGGATGTTGGCCAACTTGGCTGGACATGGATTTGGTATGGAATGGTCTCGAGTACTAGTAGGGATGCTCAAGGAAGGGACGGCCTACTGCTAGGGTTACATTGTCCTTGGATAGCTGTACCATGATTTGTACATGGCTACATACTGCGAGGTGCTCAACACAGGGACTGGAATCACTTTGCTGCTAGTATGGGCCTGGGAGCACATTATAGTGTTCTAATCAATGAGAGTGTTGGAGGCGCGGCAGCCAGGAGAGTTGTATGCATGTAGATATAAGCTTTCTTTGAGATATACCTCTGTTGGTCAGACAGGATACTAGCAACGGCTAGTAGATGAGGTTTAGGTTTTCTGCTAGACCCCATACACATTCTGAGAGCCGTGGGGAGTGATAGATTGGGAGGCGGGATTAGAGGACAATTTTGAGGACTTCTTATACCTCTCATACATATAGACAGATTTCTTTCTACTGGGGGGTTCCATCCACCAGATAGAGAGGTACCGGCCATCTAGGGTCATGAGACAGTTTGGGTTGTAGCAGGGGGTAGTGGTAGAGGATGGTCTACATCCTCATGTCTCTAGGGAGGTTGGCATCTGGGGTAGGTACATTGATGCTCTCACAGTGAGGGTGGCCTGGAGGATGATGGTGAGGATAGATTTTGTGGCATGACCAGATGTAGTAGATGTCAGGATGACTGCAAAGTATGCTGCATGATAGGCCGCACATACACCTTTACACCCTGTAGACCCAGTGCAGATAGCAGCCTACGAGCAGTTGGCAGGGGACATGGAGGTTGATGATGGGGTAGCTATAGGAGATGCCCCTAAGACCTTGGCAATAGGGCAGAGGAGGATGCCACAATAGAAATGAGTCCAAACTTGATCAAAGGCATGGGCAAAGGGAGGATAGGATAAGGGGCCACAGGAGCCATTAGGGGATGGGCATGATTAGGCATCATAGGTGCCTATTTAGGGATAGGTTTAGGCACCTCAGGTGCTAGCACATGTACAGGTACCACAGGTGTCATAGGGGCCACCAGTAGGATTCATTACACAAGAGAGACATGACATTGTCATCGCAGAGCGAGACAGTTTACAGACTGAGTGTGCACGACTACGGGGACTTTTGGATATGGCAGAGGTATTTGAGGCCAATCTACAGAGTGAGATGACCTGGGTACAAGGGCTATTAGATGCAAAGATAACACAAGATAACATGGCAGAGGGTGCACTTGACACCCTACAGGGTAGGGTGGATGCAAGAGAGTTCTCCATGGTGGATCTGACCCAGGATGCTACAGAGGTACAAACTGAGATAGGGATGCTGACAGATTAGTTGGGTATCCTTATAGAGTAGATGAATCAGGTGACCAAGAAGATCCTAGCATTGACCTCAGAGAGGGATGTCACACAGAGGCGAGCCGAGGCCTATAGGATAGAGTTAGATATTGCTAGACAGGCAGCCAGTGTAGGTGGGTCTGCACAGGTGGTGGTAGAGGCTTTCGCAACACACAGTGATGCAGCTAGGGTAGGTAGAGAGGCATCCCACTATCAGGCATTGTACCATCAGCTAGTTTGTGAGGGATATAGATAGGTGTACTTAGAGAGGTCACGATCACACACCACAAGTCAAGCTTCGACATCTCAAGGATCAGTTGGGATGCCACCATGAGCACCAGCAGGATGTGGATCATAGCCACCAACATGATTCCTTCAGAGGATTTTTTTTGTGACACACATTTTTGCATTTTGAGATGTACATGTATATCGGCACCTAGGTGCATGACTATGTATTTATTGATGACAGACACTGTACTCATGAATCTATATATATGATTGATTGATTAATGACTCTTATGACTCTATGATGTATGATTCTTATGCTTTGATTTATATGATACTATGATGCATATGCTTTTATGTGTACTAACATTGGTGTTTGTAGGATGTGATGTTTTATGATTATGTATATACAAGATGAGATGTTTAGATGCATGTACCTAGATGTATGTTTATGCATTTGATATATATTGGGAAATAATGCAATGGATGTACTTAATATGTTTATGAATATGTTTATGATGCAATGTATATAGATGCAATGATCCTAATGAAAATGCAGGTATGAAGCTGATGCAATGGATGCAATGGGATGCATGTTTTTGGTGCGTGTCAGACTCAACTGATGAACTAGCCAAGAGGAATATGAAGGACCAGGAAAGGGAGGTTAGCATGATGGAAGCTTAGAGTGTTAGCGTGATGGTGAGAGGACTGGACACATCATGAATATACAAGGACCAAAATGAACAATTAATTACAAGCGATTATGTACAAAGGTAACTACTGAGACTTGACTAGATTTTTCTATTTGATGCATGCGATAATATTGAAACACCTAGGGAATACAGGAAATGCTGAGGTTTGTGGAGATGTGATGGTGGAGATGGAGGGGAATGAGATTTTGATAGATAATAGAATGGTCCATTATGTGTGATGACTGCTGCCAGGTTTTCATCACCCATACTTGTCCAAGGCACCTGATTGCCAAGTTTTCACCATTAGATGAAATTTTTCTCTTTTCTCTTTTGTTTTTGATGTTTTTGATGTTGTCCAAGCGCCTATTTTATAGGTTTTTGCCAAGACAACCATTTTTTCAGCTTCAGTTTTTTGCTTTTATTTTTGTTGTTTTTGAGATTTTTTCAGGACTTTTTATACTTTTTTATGGATTTTCTCAAATAACTGGAATGAATAACCAGCCATCAGGCATAAAAGTGCTTGAGATGAATGATGTTGATAGGATCACTCAATGGTTCTCCTTTACGAGTGGAGAGTTGATATTGTCCAGAACTAAAGCATGCAATGACAACATAGGGACCTTGTCAGGTGACTTCAAACTTACCCTTCTTTTCTCGATCAGTACCCACATTCTAATTTTCCTTTAGCACAAGGTCCCCCACCTAGAACTAGCGTGGGTGGACTTTATTATTATAGTTTGGCTTGAGTCTATTTTTTTAAATAATCAGGTGATCATAGGCTTGCTGGGGCTTTTCATCTAGTAAATCAAGTTGTGTGAGTCACGCTACTCGGTAATCTTCATCATCAACCAGGCCTCACAGTGATACTCAGAGGTATGGTAGTTTGACATCAATTGGTAAGATAGCTTTAGCACCATAGACTAGGGAATATGGAGTAGTTCCTGTAGGAGTATGGTAGGAAGTGCGATATGCCCAGAGAGCAGGGTTGATCTGGAGATGCCAGTCACAACCAGTATCATTGACAACTTTCTTGAGGATCTTGAGAAGGGTCTTGTTTTTTTCCTTAGGTTGGTCATTTCCTTTTGGGAAATATGGATTGGAAAAATGGTGATGGATATCGAGGTGAGAACATAGATCACTGAGGTGATGATTTTCAAATGGTGTTCTGTGATCTGTGAAGATGGTGGAGGGTATACCAAAGTGGCAGACAATGTGGTAGAGGATGAATTTGGATATCTGGACACCTATAGTGGGGGTGAGTGGAATTGCTTCAACCCACTTTGTAAAGTACTCCATTATTGTGATTATGTATTTGTGGCCTTTAGAAGAAAGGGGAGTAATCTTACCAACGAGGTCAAAAACCCAACAAGAGAAGGTCCAAGGAGGTGCAATAGGTCTGAGGTCCTATGCAGGAGCATGGATCAGATTAGCATGTTGTTGGCAAGGTAGACACTTCTTGACAAACTCACATGCATCATGTTCTATTGTAGGCTAATCGTACCCTATTCATAAAATTTTCTTGGCTAGGACCATGCCACTCGTGTGGGCACCATAGATTCCAGCATGTACCTCTTGTAGAGCTTGGGCGACTTCATTTTCATCTAAACATCTAGAGAGCACATTGTGATATCCTTGATGATAAAGGGTGTTAGCTATGAGGGTGTAGTGGGAAGCTCTGCAAATGAAGTCTTGGTGTTGGGTTGAGGTGAGATGAGGGGATATGTTACCATTTTGTAGATAAGCCTAGATATCATGGTAGCATGGGGATTGGGGACCAACCAAGACACATACGCGATTTGATTCATCGTTCTCATAAGCAGGAGCATGAAGTTTCTCAACTAAGATTTCATATTGTGTAGACTCATGAGGAATTTCTAAGAGGGAGCCAATTATGGCCATTTCATTGACAACCTTGTTTTGCAAATGTGGTACTTGTGTTATCTACAAGTGGAGGAATTGCTCTTTCATCTTGTCAACCATCTGCTTATATGGCGTCAATTTGTCTTCTTTGGTTTGATACTCATCCAAGACTTGTTTGATGATGAGTTGGGAATCACCAATGACATATATATCTGTGATGCTCCATTCTATAGCCATGCAAAGCCCTGCAATTAGTGCCTCATATTCTGCAATGTTGTTCATGCAGGGAAATCCCAATTTGAATGACATAGGGATGTAGTCACCTTGAGGTGTGACAAAAAGTATTCCTGCCCCTATACCATGAGCTATGTAGGGCTCATCAAGGTAGAGTTTCCAAGTAGGTTGTTCTTCTATCATGCATAAATGCTCATCTAGAAATTCTATGATCACAGGATATGCATCCACCAATGGGGCTTCTGCTAGCTTATCTGTGATGACCTGTCCTTTAATGGCTTTTCTATCTACATATTGAATATCAAACGTACTTAACAACATAACCCATTTTTCCATTCATCCTATTAGAGTAGTCTTCGAGAGTAGGTATTTAAAATGGTCCAATTTTGAAATGAGATTGGTTGTATGACTAAGCATATAGTGGCAAAGTTTTTGTGTAGTGAAGACCACTGCCAGACATGCTTTTTCCATATGGGAATAATTGATCTCATTACCCACTAAGGTCTGACTGATGTAATAAATGGCTTTTTCTTTGTCTTCATCGTCCAACTGAGAAAGGAGTGCCCCCAATGCTATTAGAGTAGAATAAATATACAAGATGAGTGGTCAACCGGGTATAGGTGGTACCAAGATGGGTGGATTAGCCAAGTATTCTTTGATCTTGTAAAGAATTTTCTGACACTGAGGATCTCATTTGGAAGTGTTATCTTTTTGCGGGAGATGAGTGAATGGTTGGCACTTGTCTACTAACTAAGAGATAAAATGGTGCACAAATTACAACTTTTATTGGATGCTGCGTAGTTGTCAGATTTTTTTTGGTGGAGGCATCTCTATGATATCTTGTACCTTCTTTGGATCTATTTCAATGCCTCGTCTGGATACAATGAACCCAAGAAGTTTTCCTGATGTGACCCCGAAGACACATTTTTTTGGGTTGAGCATTAGGCAGTAGTGTCCAATCCTGTCAAAGATGCATTCCAAAATATCTAGGTGATCTTCCATTTTTACTGATTTTTCCAAGATATCATCGACATAGTCTTCAAGGATCTTGTGAATCATTTCATGAAAAATGACAGCCATGACCCTCTGATAGGTTTCCCGGCATTGTTAAAGCCAAATGGCATCATATTATAGCAGAAGGTTCCCCAGGGGGTTTTGAATATTGTCTTGTGGTGATCTTCTTCTATAATATATATTTGATTATATTCAGAAAAGCCATCCATGAGTGACAACATCTCATGTCCTGCTGTAAGATCTACTATCATGTCTATGTTGGGCAGTGGGAAATCATCCTTGGGACATGCCTTGTTGAGATCTCAGAATTCTGTATATATCTAGATTGATTTATCAGGTTTAGACACTGGCACCATGTTAGAAATCCAGTCAGAGTAGTCAATGGCGTGGATGATCTTGGCTTGAAGTAACTTTTCTAGCTCTACTTTGACAAGTAGTGCCACTTTAGGGTGCATCTCTCTAAGATTTTGTTTGATAGGTTTGATGTTTGGGTCCACTGCAAGATGGTGAACCACCAAGTTGGGGTCTAATCCTAACATGTGGGAGTAAGACCATGCAAACTTATTGATGGATTCCTTTAATAAAGTGACAAGATCACTTTCTTCTCCTTTAGTCAGATATGCTGCTATGTATGTGATGGTGGGATTCTCTTTAGTGCCTAGGTTGACATGTTTTGTTTCTTCGATGAGAATTGATAAATGTTTAGGCCTGTAATCATGGATTAGAGGAAGAGGAGAATATTCATCCTCTGGCACCTCAGGGAGGTTTTGGCTAGTGGATATGCCCTTTGTTTTAACTTTTTTATGATTAGATAGCCCCCCAAAGGGGTTTTCTCTAGGGGATCAATTTTTCTCTTTTTTATTTTTGTTTTCTTCATTTTGTGGCTGAAGTTCTCCTCTTCCCCAAAGTATGCCTTTGGATCCAGATTGTAGACATGTGCTAAATCTTTCCCCTAGTCATTGCTCTGTTCAATTTCTCCCATATTTCTTAGGAGTGCATCTTCATTATGGAGCTCGTCAACATGTACGACACTTGGTTGGTCCCAATCTATGAGTTCAGGATGGTGGACGGGAAGGTCAATGAAGAGAATGGAAAGCTGGTGTAGGACAAAATTTCCTAGTAAGGTTTCATCATCAAAGAAATCATCATAGGCTCTCAAAAATTTCTCTTCTGTGACATCTTTGATTTGAGCGATTTCACCCAGTGAAGGATAAGAGGCATAGATGTTTTCATTGGTGCCCCCATTCATGTTAGAGTCCATGCCAGGTCCTAGGTGCTTTTCTCAGTGGGTAGGTACATTAGGATCTTTCATTCCTTTCTCTTCATAACCAAGGCCACCTCCTTGGTAATTCCATTTTTCTATCACCATCTTGTGAGTTGCAGGGTACTTACCTTTGAAGTAATTGAGGCAACTTGTGTCCTTGGGTGGTGGATCCTTATAGAGCCATTGGTTGATGTTTGGTGTCATTTCCTAGCTATTCAAAATACCATTTGAGATAAAAGTGGTAGGACCCAATTGTAGCGGCTTGGTTGTTTCAATTCTGTGTTGCTCAGATTAGGTTGGTGACTTTGAGTGTGTGGATCAATTGGCAGTGCTCCAACAACGAAGGCATTAGATAAAATATACTCGCCACCACCTTTTTTGTTGATCTTGACCATGGATAGGGTGGAAGAGAGGATTTTTTCTGGGTCTGAATGGGTTCAAGATGAACTACCGATAGAGGTGCCAATGTCGATCTTGGGATAGTGATTGGAATGTGGAAAGGAGGTTTCCAATGCATTGAAATATGCAAAGGGATTGGAATCTGCATAGATGGTGATCTCAGTGTCATTATATGGGAATTTGATGCACTGATGGTAGGTGGAGGGGATGACTTGCATAGAATGAATCCATGGGCATCCAAGGAGGATATTGAAGGGAAGGTCAAGATCAACAACATGACATACTGTATCCTGGATAACATGACCCACTTGGATGGGTAATGATATGGTGCCTTTAGAAGTGCATTCTAGATTGTCATGTGCTTTGATTGTTATGACCTCATTTTTTATATCAACTTCAGTGCAACCCAACTATTTTATGAATTTTAAAGTACACAGATTTTGGGCCAAACCATTATCTATCATGACCCATTTGATGGAAAAATCTTTGACCATGACAACAATACGGAGTGGGAGATTATGATCAGGTTCTTTTGAGGGTACGTTTGTTGGTTTAAAGGAGACCCTACAAGATACAAAAAAGTGGCCAACAAGGTTTTGGAATTCAGTGAGGTTGATATCATTGGGAACACGAGATTCTTGTAGGGCTTTATTAAGTATCTCTTGATAGGTAGGGGAGGTGTGAAGGAGATCTAGAATGGAAATATGGGCAGGAGGATTCCCTAGGTGTTCCAAAATGTTGTACTGGGCACCAGTAGATGAGATGGTACTTGCACTTGCAACTATTATTTGGCCTTGACGAGTGGTGACTGTGCATTGGTTATCGACACCCTTAACATGGATGACACTGATTGAGGACTGGACTTGGGATATACAGCCGATGATATTATCATAGTTGATATATGAATTTGTATAATCTTTTCTATCGGCATTTTCTCATTTTTTACCATTTCCTTGGTTGGAGAATTGAGTGGGATTGCCTGGGCCTTTACGTGAGGTGTGTTCAGGAAATGCATTTTGATAGATTTTAAGGCCCACGTTTGGTGATGTTTGGGTAGGAGAGTCCACTTTGATTTCTTTGTGGTTGATGAGATCTTGGATGTAATGTTTTAGCATGATTAATTTAAGGGTGGTGTGTCCCTTAACATGATGGTAATCTTAGTACTCATTTTCTTTATACCAAGCAGACGTAGGTGTTGAGTCATCAAATGGCTGCATTTTTTGATACATGACTTGGTTAGCTTGGACCATTCTACGGAACATGACATATATGGGTTCACCCAAAGGGGTAAACATGCATTGTGGCACATTCTACATGTGAGGCCGTTGTTTTCCATGTAGGACTGATATAGAATTTGTTTGGTTCACAGGGCCTTAATAGTTGGGTTGATATGACGTCCCTGGAGGGGGATAGATAGTCGCGCCTTGAGGGTGTATGTTTTTCTGGTATGTTGGTCGGGGATATGTGGGAGTGGGATATTGGTACATGGGAGGAGGTTAAGGGTATACTAGCAGTGCTTGTTGATAAGTTTGGGTAGGTGTATTGGGACCGACTACCACAACCTGAATGTGTTTGGTGTTAGTGGCTACATCAGTTATTGCATTCTTGTTCTTGTTCCAGTATCATGATTGATCATTATTATGTTTGTCAGGGTGGGATTCTTTGTAGTACTTGATGGCACCTTCTTCTATGATACCTCACTCGAGATCCATGCCTTTGATTCTAATATTTGGATAAGTTTGTATGGAATGCATGCGCATGTGATAGGCAAGTTTAGGATGGAGGTTGTTAATGAAGATTTTGATAAGATGTTGCTTAGGGGGTTGATAGGATAACCTTGTAGTAAGCCCTTGCCAACGTTGAAGGTAATTGGCCAACCTATCTCCTCCCTTCTGTTTGGAATTGCAGAGGTTAAGGAGTGAGAGTTCATTTTTGACATTATGTGCGTATTGGGCCACAAATGAGATAGATCCCCAATGCAATGCAAGATTTGAAACAATGAAGCAATTCAAGAGCTAGTATGAGGAACTAGTCTCAAATTCTTCAAAGAATGATCTAAACTAGCTATGGAAATGATATGCAAAATATGCAAGATTGAAGCTATGATTCATTGTCCATTATCCTAGCATAATCAATCTGTATGATTTAAACAAGAAACTATGAGCACCAAAAAAATTATGAAAATCTAGAGCCATGTTATCATAATAACAATGCAAAATGAGAGATGAAAATTCAAGAGGAGAAGGCCTCTATTTATAGATTTTTTGATAGAAGATGAGAGGTTGAATGATGTGGCATTGACATAAGAGCCACATAAGGAACACATAGCCTTGAAGGGATGGCTAATTTGAAGTCAAATATAGAAATAAATATTGAATGGCTCAAGAATTCCAAGTGGGGGACAAAGGAGTAAATAGCCTCAAAGAGGAATGGGTGCCCATTTTGGAGAGAATTCTCACATGTGGGTGAGCATTCCATTAGCCTTAAGAGGGTTAGGAATGACCTCTTTAAGTATGATTAGAGGGTAATTAGGTAGGGAAATATGCTTAGGAAATGAGGTGATGGGAGTAGAGTAGGAATAGGGTAGGCTTAGGGTAGGCTTCTAGATTGGAATAATAGGTTTCTAGCTAGGGTTTAGATTATAATCCAAATTAGATTTGAATAAATCATAGTTTAGAAGAATTAGGGATATGGATGAATTTTAATAAATATAAATTTATTAAAAAGAGGATTTTGTGAGGCAAATGTATTTAAATAAAATACATTAGAATAGTATTTAAACCATTGATAAATACCAACTATGAAACTATTTAATTGATTAAATTAAATAGCTAGATGAAAAAGAGGGAATTTAATATTAATAATAATATTAATATTTCTCAATGTCTACCAAAGATAAACATACACAACCATGAAACACAATAACATAAAATATTTTCTCCTAGAAACCCAACTGGGAAAAACCATGTGTGGGAATAACACCCAGAAAAATTTGCACTCTTTTCAAGTACACGTAGCTAAAAGCTTAACCCTGTTAAAAGCTTACATATTCAAAGTTAAGAGAAAGAATCTGTTAGGAGTCACTCGATCAAGGGATTTACCTCCATCCCTATTAGTAAGTTTACCCTGCTAGGAGTAACCTATTTAAAGGATTTCAAACCCTAATTAAAGAGTCACCTGGTAGAAGGATTTATAATTATGACATATGAGGATCTACCCGGTTAAGGGATTTAGCTTGATCAAGCTATTAGGAATCAACAAGTGAATGAAATGAGAAAGTAGCACTCTCTACTAATACAAATAAAGTTCAAGCTCTGCTAATACGATCTATATTTGTAATTTTCATCATTTTTCATATTTATACATTACAAGTTCATTAGGGAAATTAATCACCTTATAAAATGTTTTACAATCTTTCCCGATCAATGAAAAATCCCTAAAACATGTTAAAAATCTAGAGAACTCTCTAAAAAATTCAAGTCGGGCTTCAAATCCATCACACATCAATTTCACAAAGAAAAGTCAAACCACAAGACATTCTCTAATGTCCTTGCATAACCTGCAAGAAATTTGATCATAATGATCATGAAAATGCCAACTCATTGATCCTCATCAATATTAGAAATCATCATGATGCCTAGAACACATAATCACTTACTGAAACATGGTGCATCATCATCAGTCAAGGATCTAACTGTGTGTTCTAATAAATTCTTATGACTTTTTACTGAATGACCTTCTGTCACTTGAAACTTGGTCTTTCGGTCATCAAATCATGATGCAGTTGCAACAAAAACCTCATAACATATTCTATTGGATGATATAAATTTTGGTTACTTATCATGCTGTTGATATTCATGTTTTGTCACTGATGTCAACATATATTTCTATGGAGAGGACAGACTGGCTACTTAACTAGAAGGAGTGTACAGACAATGTACGAATGATTCAGAATGGTCAAAGTTGGGTTTACATAGAAGGATGTGTGTTGACCTTATTCCTAAGGTCACTTGGCTCTATGTTACATAATGTGGATGCTACAGTTGATTTGGTGAAGACTAGTTTTCTGGACTGTAACTGTGATTCTAGACAGAGAAGGTCTCTATGTTTTGGGTATATCTTTCTAGTGAAGATATTTTAGAACTTGTGATCTTACTAATGGACAGACGACATATGGTAGAGTAATGGGTTGAGTTCAATTGTGGATTGGATACTGATGATGTTAGATGTGGCATGTATTCTGGAGAAGACCTATTTCCTGGTCGACTTCAGAAATGTAGCGTGTGAAATTAATTGTGAGCATGAATTGCAGATCTGGAAGTATATGTGATGGATTTTAAATGTTGTATACTTGTTATAGATACCATGTGTATCTTAGCAAGGGGATATGTAATTATTTCTATGATGGAAAGCCTTAATTGGCCGACCTAGTTAATTATGTATTAGGAAAGCTTAACTGGCCGACCTAATGAATTATTGTAAGAGGGTACATATGAATGATAATTTCTTGTGGAGAAGTGTGATAGATAAAAGAAGGATAGAGATGTGTGAAAGCTCTGAAGCTTGTTGAATATTGGATACAAAGAAGAGTTGATACTTCATTGGCATTGACCAAGCAAAGACAATTGCTATTAGACAGTTCATTGGAATGTGTATTTTCTTTATACACTTGATTTAGATTGTAAATCCTTGAGGGTGAATTTAACCTTCTTTGGGTAGTGTGCCTTTCCAGTGAGCCTACTATTTTATTTGACTCCTAATAGGGTCTCTCTCCTAACAGGGACTGTGTACTATAATGATGTAACAAGCTCCTAACATGGCTAATATCTTTTAACAGGGATATACTCTCAGTACATTATTTGTGGGTGTTAATTCCCACTTGGGTTTTACCTTTAACAGGTTTCCTCGACAACAAATATTGTGTTATGGTGTTGGCATTTACTATGTTATCATTTACATTTTCCAATTTGGTTTATAAAGTATAAATTTTAATAATCTAGATTACAACTTATTCACCCCCCCTCTCAGTTGTCTTATGGACTGTTATTCCTAACAATTGGTATCAGAGTTATTGGTCCTTGTAAGATAAAATATGCGGGGGTATGGGTATATATATATATATATATATA
>MU224795.1:1006781-1030900 GCA_018584345.1 Thuja plicata | reverse complement strand
GTATTGGTCAATCTTAGAATAGCGTAAGCAAGTGAAACATGGAGATTAACAAACATGATAAAGTGGAGAACACTCTCATAGACATCATAGGTACTATAAAGAGATGCTAAAAGAAGCATAATGAGAACAATAGCCACACACCAAAATAATTTCATGATGAAAATGCAAGAAGTGTTTGTGTATTTATCAATGCAAATTGTAATCTAAGATGTAATTCTAACACCAAAGAGAAGGAGTTGTCTATCGCAGGTTCACCAAAATGTAAGATAAAATATGTTGGGGTATATATATGTGTGTGTGTGTGTGTGTGTGTGTGTGTGTGTGTTGGGGGGGTTGATTTAATGGATGTTAAGTGTTTAAAATGTAAAGAGATTGAATATTCTATCTTACAAAAATGTAAAGGGGGATGAAATTAGATGTGTTTATTAAGAAGATATAATGTATTAAGAATGATAGATTGATTTTCCTAGAATTTATTGAATCCCTTAACCTTAATTGAATTGTATTAATTAAGTATTGCAATTGTGATTAAGGAGAAGATAAGATATTCCTTTTTTTACCCTCAAATGCACAAATGGGAGATCCAAGTTGATCAACCCAAGAGAAGGGTTAATGTACAAATGAATCAACTATTTGGAAAGGAGAATAACAAAGGAGATACCTTAAATTCTATTAATTATATGTATAGAAATGATATATGATGGTAATTGAAGAGATAGGAGAAATGCACTAACCTTGAAATATTACATATCAAGGAATGCTTTTTTCTGAGGTCTGTAGACTATTTCTGGAAAATCTGATAGTTGATACTGAACTGAAATGCAGAGACAAACAAAACCCAGAAATCATTTTCCATTCTGATGCCATCTTATGAAAAGGTCGACCTTGACCCACAAATGTCAACCCTGACCCAATAATGTCAACCCTAACCTACACAGATCCAAAAGTGACTTTGTTCATGGATCCTGAAAGTTTGCTGAAAAGGGTATCTAGATCTGGGTTCAAATCCATTGTTCTATACCTATACCTGCATGAAAAAGTAGATTTTTTTTTGTGGGGGAGGGGTTTTCCTTAGTCAAACCCCAATTTAGGAATTAACCTTGAAATCAATAAAGTACAAAATGCTAACATGTAGTAGAATTGAATCTAACAATGAAGCTATGATAGTCAATAAATATGTAATTGAAATTCGAATGTATGCAAGTATGTAAGTATGAAAGCATGAAATCAATATGAACCATAAACCTCCATGATTGTATGATTGAAATCCACTTTGAAAAGATGATGAAAGAGTCTTGAAGAGGCACAAAGGATCTTGAAGGAAGATCATATGACCATGATGGCTAGATCTAGGGTTTGGATGATGAATCTTGAATGTTTGCACCTAATCCCTTCAAAGGCTTGAGAGTTTGAATCCTTGATCTTCAATGGAGAACTTGAATGCTTGAGGAAAAGACTTGAACACCTTGAGAACTTTGAAATGGATGCTTGAATCTTCTCTTGATCACCTAGTTGATAATTCGTAATGCTTCCAAATAGAGGACTTAGAGAAAATGAGAGAGAAAGCTTTCCTTTTATATGAAATTAGGGCTCAATCTTCTAAGGAGGCCTACATAGGAGAATTAAATTCCCTTTACTACCTTTACCCTGAGGAAAGGACCTATATTAAATATAATTTAGGAATCAATGCTTTGAAACCCGAAACAGCTGACCCGAAAGCAGGAAAATTAAATTTTTGATGAGCCCTGGCAGCCGACAAGTTTCTTGATTTGAAAGGGGGACCTAGGTCAGGGTTGAGGTTGACCCTAACCTAGGTCAGGGTCAAGGTCAACCTTGACCTAGGGGGTCAGAACCCCTATAAAATATGCCAGGTGGGGTAGGAGGTGCTCGGAGAGGCCCAATCAGGGTCCTGAACCAACACAGAAGCATGAGATGATGTAGAAACAGGATGATGATATGGTAGAGGTCAAAAACATCCCCTAAGGAGGGATAAATTCTCTTAACATGGAAGTGCTTCCATTTTAAGATGATACAGTTCTCAGAGAGAAAGTTTAACATCTTGAGGTGATCTTAAAGATGACTTACTACAGGAAGGATAGTCCAAAGTTTGATCCTGAAACCTTTGATAGTTGGCAGAACAAGATGAGAACACATTTGCTATGTTTGGGAATTGATTACTGGATGATAAAAAAGAAGGAAAAGGTAGTGACTAAGGATGAATTAGAGAAAGCCAATGAAGATCAAAAGAAGCTATTCTCATACAATATGGTTGTAAGGGAATTCTTAATCAGCACACTATCAGAAGGATAATTTACTAAAGTAAAGGACTTGGACTCTGTACAGGAAATTTGGACAAGACTGGAAGCACTATATGTTGAAGACAAGTTTACAAAGAAAGAAAAGTTACAGAACTGGAAGACAAAGATGGAATCACTGATGATGAGAGAGGATGAGAACATTAGAGCATATGCATAGAGAATTACTAAGGTAGTTGATGAGCCTGTTTACTATCTCTATTATATTAATCCCTACACTCTATTTTCTAGTATTATTAGAATAATTGTGAACTTCTAGTCAGTTGAACTTTTGTTAAGTATAGAAAGAACCATTAAACCATGCATGGAATAGATATGTCATATTTCACCAAAATTATATATATGTTGTAGTATTTCATATAATAATCAGAATGTGTGTTCCAACATCTGGATTAATTTGATAAGCTGCTTGCATGAATATATTTTGCATATTAACTAATCTTGCAAGGAAGTAGAAGTCGTTGGGACTGGTCAACAGCATTGAAGGAGGATGTAAAGACCAGCTTCGAGTGGATAAGCCATCATCGCATCAGAAGACATGGTTGTCGCAAATCAGGAGCCACTGTTTCAGAGATGCATAAATGTAGTTGTGCTATATTCCCTTTGTATTACCAGCATGTTGACTTGATCACCCAGACTTCATTGTGCACGTCATGGGCCATTGCGCTTCCTATTTTCTCTCTTTGGCATGGTATTAGTTAGTTAGTTTCTTTTTCTATATTGGAATAAAGAATTCAATCCTCTATTTATAGGGAGGAGAGTGTTTGTTTGTAATTTTAGATTTTGAAAAAGGAATACAATGTTCTGATTGTATCTTGCACAGCAAGTTCATTCTTAGTTTCATGTCTTATTCTCGTGTAATCAGTTTTGAATGATAATGAAGTAACTTTTGGTTCATATTCTGTGTTCATAGATTATCAAAAGCTAACTAAGGGGGCCTACTTGGTAGGTGGATTAGAGTACAAGTAGAATAGATTTACTTTCTACATTTCCAGCATTCTAGATATAAGATTATAGTTTCTTCCTACAACATTGTACTTCATGAATGTTCCTGCAACACCTGCAAGGATAGCTATAGTGAATTCTCTAGGTTGAAAGAATATATTTAAGTAGAGTTTGCAAGTTGTAGCATTAATTTTTGTAAGGGTTAAGTGTGTTTCTTTTCTTGTAGCCCTAGTATAGTCCTTACATGTATTTTACTTTCCTACAACATAGGTAGAATGGCTCTTTAAGGAACTTAGTACACATACTGTGTCATACCATTTCAAGTATACATCCCTGGGTTGACAAACTACATGCACCTCATGGTGGGAGAAGTGGTCCTTAGATTGAATAAGCTATTCCTAAGAGAGGCTTTGGGAACAATTACTAAGCACCTATTGTGAGGTGGTTCAGTAGTTACTGGTATTAGGAACTCTGGAGGAACTTACAGTGAGGAAGAAGTGATTGCAAAGATACTCAGATCATTGACACCTGCATATAGAACCAAGCTTCAGGCCATAGAGGAGATCATACCTTTGACACCAAACTTCACTAGATAAATGTTGATTGGCAAGCTAAGTACATTTGAAGACACAGAATTGGGAGACACTTTACCTATGGTTGAGTCAGCATTCAAAGCAACCATGCACAAAAGAAAAATAATCTTACTTGGAAATAAAAGCATTAGCACTAATGACCTAAGAGAATAACTTGGAGCCTATGCTGATGAATGGGAACAAATATAGGAAGAAGAAAGGAAGCTATATGAAATCGTAGCACTAATTGCTAGAAGAGAAAAGAGAGGTAAGGTTAAGTTTGAGGGCAAATTACCTTTGAAATGTTTTTCATGTAACAAGATCAGTCAGTTTGCATCTAGATGTCCTACAAGAATTCCAAAGCACAAACCTAAGTTTTTCAAGTCTAATTTCTCAAAGGATATGGAATGTTATTATGCTAGTGAAGTTATATTTGATGATGAAGAGGGTGACTATGATGAAATTCGATTTATTTCTATTAAAGATGATGAACCTATGCATGAAGTAAAAGCATTAGTATCCCGAGTTGAAAAGAAATTTGAATGGGTCATAGATAGTGGTTGTTCACATCATATGACTGGAGATAAAAATAAGTTTGTGATTTTGAAAAGACATGATGGTGGTGTTGTTAGATTTGGTGACAATACTCCTAAAATTATTATTGGAATTGGATCTATTTCCTTGGATGGAAAGACTAACACTGACAATGTATTACTTGTTGATGGACTTAAGCACAATTTGTTGAGTTTTGGACAGCTAGTGGACAAGGGTTATCAACTAAACTTCATAAATGGAAAATGTTCTATCAAGAGTAAAAAAAGAGACTTGATAGCATATGGTACTAAATCTAGAGGTAATGCATTTGAATTGAACACATCTGAAGCTTCTTGTTTTATTGCAAAGGTTGATGACAGTTGGTTATGGCACATAAGATTTTGTCATGTTAATTTTGATAACATTGTGAAGGCAAGTATGAAAAAAGAAGTACAAGATCTACCTAAAATTGTAAAGCCATCTAACACTATGTGTAGAGAATGTGTTATGGGGAAATAGACTAGAAGCACTTTCAAGAGAAAATCTTATTCAACAAAAGGGAAGTTGGATCTGGTGCATACAAATATGCGTGGTCCTACAAGAACAAGATCATACTATGGTGAAAGGTATTTTATACTTTTTGTTGATGAATTTTCTAGAATGATGTGGGTTACATATTTGAGAGAGAAATTTGAAGCATTTTATGAGTTTAAGTTATTCAAGGAAAAATTTGAGAATGAATCTGGTTTAAAGATGAAGTGTTTGAGATCAAACAGAGGAGGAGATTTTACATCAGAACTATTTAATACATACTGTGAAGAAAATGGAATACATAGATAGACTTCAGCTCCTATAACTCCACAACAGAATGGGATAGCAAAGCGAAGAAATAGAACCATATTAGACAATGCAAGGACTATGTTGCTGGAAGGAAATGTGTCACATGTTCTTTAGAGAGAAGCAGTTGGAACTGCTGTGTACACATTAAACTAAATTTAGATTAGAGAAGGTACAAATAAAACTCCTTATGAATTATGGTTTGATCATGCACCTACTATGAAATATTTTAGAATATTTGGTAGTAAATGTTATATCAAGAGAGATGATGAGATAGGCAAGTTTTATGCTAGAAGTGATGAAGGAATCTTTCTTGGTTATTCCACTAAGAGTAAAGAAAATAAATGTTTCAATATGAGACTAAGGAAACTGATTAAAAGCACCAATGTTAGGATAGATGAAAAATTTCAAATTTAGGAAAGAATATATGATTGTAGTAAGATAACAGAAACAAGAGAAGTTGCCACTGAAACTGAAGGACCCTTGATGATTGAGAATGAGATTGAATAATAATAATAGGCCGAAGCTACTGAGACATTGAAGACACCAAGGTATGTCAAGATAAACCATCCTGAAGATCAAATTATTGGTGATTCTAGCAAAGGCATGATGAATAGATCTAGAGTTAGAGATGAGATCTATTTGATTTCTCAAGTTGAACCAAATTCTACTGATGAAGCATGTAGAGATGAATCTTGGACTAAAGCCATGAAAGAAAAACTAGAATAGATAAAGAAAAACAATACTTGGGAATTGGTTCCAATACCTAAGAACAAAAATGTGATTGGCACTAAGTGGGTTTTTAAAAACAAAATGGATGAGGAAGGCACAGTGGTAAGAAACAAGGCTAGACTGGTATGTAAAGGCTACTCACAACAAGAAGGCATAGAAAATGAAGAAACATTTGCACCTGTTGCTAGATTGGAAGTTGTGAGACTATTCCTTTCTTATGTTGCACATAAAGACTTCAAAGTCTATCAGATGGATGTGAATTCAGCATTCTTGAATGGTGATTTAGAAGAAGTGTACAATGAGCAACCTGATGGTTTTCCTGTGATAGATGATGAAAACATGGTTTGTAGACTGAAGAAGGCACTGTATGGACTGAAACAAGCACCAAGGGCATGGTATGAAAGACTGGATAAACATCTACTTCATCTTTGTTTCATAAAAAGGTAATGTAGACAATAATTTGCATTTAAGAACTGATGAAGATGGAATCTTAATTATAGAATTTTTTCGTTGATGATATCATTTTTGGAGGCAATGATAAAATGAGTAAGAAGTTTTCTAAAGAAATGGAGAATGAGTTTTAAATGTCAATGATTGGTGAGATGAAATTTTTTCTTGGTTTGCAAATTAATCAAAGTAAGAATGGCATTTTTATATCTCAAACCAATTATCTTAAGGAAATGTTGAATAAATTTGGAATGGAATATTGTAAACCTGTTGGTACACCCATGGTGACAGGGAACAAACTAACTAAAAGTGATGAGACTCAAAGTGTTGGGAAGACTAAGTACAGATCAATGATTGGAGGTCTACAATATCTAACACACACTAGACTAGATATTACCAATGCAACTGGAATTGTGGCTAGATATCAGGCAGATCCTAAAGAGACACATTTTGGTACTGTGAAAGGAATTTTCAGATATTTGAAAGGAACAATAGAATATGGATTGTGGTATGAAAAATATGATGATTTTACATTGCAAGATTTTACTGATGCTGATTGGGTAGGTAATGTGGATGACAGGAAGAGTACAAGTGGTGGTGCATTTTTCCTTGGAAAAAGGCTATTTTCTTGGTTGAGAAAGACGCAGAACTATATTGCGTAGTCTACTACTGAGTTCGAGTATGTTGCTGCTACAATAAACTGTACACAAGTTGTTTGGATGAAACAAATGTTGATGGAAATTGGAATAATTTTCAAAGAACCAGTGATTACCCATTGTGATAACACCAACATAGTGAACATGTCAAAGTATCATGTAATGCATTCAAAGACTAAACATATTTCCATCAAGTATCATTTCTTGAGGGATAAGGTAGCAAATAGAGAGATTAAACTGGAGTATATTAGCACCAAGGAACATATAGAAGATATATTTACTAAACCTTTGCTAAAATATGCTTTTGAATATCTCAGAGGCATTCTTGGGGTGATGGCCCCTCTCAGTGAACACTAAAATGATGTAGATATGCATCAGTCCAGTGGATTTTAGAGCTGTATCATTTTTTGGACTTGATTTATGGATCTACTTCTTAGGGGGAGTGATCACAGGAGAATACTATGGAGTACATTTGGGTGATCTTGCACCTAGTTGATTGGACATGAAGATTTGAAAAAGCTACATCTTATAGAAGACTACCGATGAGTTATGGCACCCTTTTCCATTGCTTTAAAAGGGGGAAGAAATCTATGTGAAAATCCCTACTCTTTTGGGGAAATTTGTGTTGAGGATATTAAGAAGATTGTATTGAGAGAGAGTACTTTTGGGTTGATACATATGGATTTTCCCATATGTTTCCATCAATTCTAAAGTGGGAGATTATTGGATGATATCAGTTTTGGTTACTTATTATGTTGTTGATATTCATGTTTTTGTCACTGATGTCAACATATATTTCTATGGAGAAGATAGACTGGCTACTTAGCTGGAAGGAGTGTACAGACACTGTACAGATGATTTAGAATGATTGAAGTTGGTTTTATGTATAAGGATGTGTTTTGAACATGTTTCTAAGTTCATTTGGCTCTATGTTACATATTTTATATGTTACAGTTGATTTGGTGAAGACTGGTTTTCTGGACTGTAATTGTGATTCTAGACAGAGAAGGTCTCTATGTTTCGGGTATATCTTTGTGGAAAATATATTTCATAACTTGTGAGCTTACTGATGGATAGCCAACATATGTTAGAGTAATGGGTTGACTTCAATTGTGGATTGGATACTAATGAAATCAGCTATGGCATATATTCTGGAGAAGACCTATTTCCTAGCCAACTTCGGACATGTAGCATGTGAAATTAATTGTGAGCATGAATTGTTGATCTGGAATTATATGTGATGGATTTTAAATGTTGTATACTTGGTATAGATACTATGTGTATCTTAGAAAGGGGCTATGTAATTATTTGTATGATGGAAAGCCTTAATTGGATGACCTAGTTAATTATGTATTAGGAAAGCTTAACTAGCCAACCTAATGAATTATTGTAAGAGGGTATATATGAATGATAATTTCTTGTGGAGAAGTGTGATAGAGAAAAGAATAATAGAGATGAGTGGTTGTTGTGAAGCTTGTTGACTATTGGATATAAAGCAGAGTTGATACTTCATTGGAATTGACCAAGCAAAAATAGTTGCTATTAGACAGTTCACTGGAATGTGTATTTTCTTTATACACTTGATTCAGTTTGTAAATCCTTGAGGGTGGCTTTAACCTTCTCTGGCTAGTATGCCTTGGAAATGAGACTACTATTTTATTTGACTCCTAACATGGTCTGTCTCCTAACAGGGACTGTGTACTATAATATTGTAACAAGCTCCTAACAAGGCTAATATCTTTTAACAGGGATACTATACTCTCAATACATTATTTGTGGGTGTTAATTCTCAACGGGGTTTTACCTTTAATAGGGTTTCCTCAACAAAAAATATTGTGTTATGGTGTTGGCATTTACTGTGTTATCATTTACATTTGCAGATTTGGTTTATAAAGTATAAAGTTTAATAATCTAGATTATAAGTGATTCACCCCCACTCTCAGTTGTCTTATGGGATTTTATTCCTAACATATTCAAGATAATATATTGTAAACCATAACATCTGTTTCAAAACCTATTTGACACAAACATCAAATCATTCCTTCTTGGATTCATCCTATTCTTCCTGTTGAACTGTCAACCTTCAATCACACACAAGTCATACCAAACATAAGATCAACATGTGCGGTCATATATATAGCATCCTAGGGACATCAATTAATCTTCCTTTAGGATCACACACACCAACTCTTACCATATTTTTGGATTCAACCTCTAGAACATACATCAATATAACATGCAGATTGTTAACCAACAAACATTAAGTTGACATCAATGACAATATCATAACTGATCAACCTATCATCAGATCTTCATCAAACACATACAATAACATACTCAGATTTATCTTTGCATCAGTTATACCAAAAAATAACATCCAAGATTAAATCTACAATGTGTCATTAAATAAATATTGAAATTTCTCATTCTATGCCCAAATTGATGTCAAAATAAATAATATCCATCAAAGAAATGTTTGAATCTGATTTGAGTCCTTTAACAACAAATGAAGATTTTTTTGACCATGTGCCTTTTATCTCTTGTAACCTGATTTGAGTATGCATTCCCAAATTTTGGAGTATAATGAGAAAGATGATTGTCTTTATTCTGTCCCTTAACTCGTGTACTTTCATTTCCAAATCTAAATATGTCATATAATGATTTATTGGTTCTATCACTTGAACTTTGTCCAAGTTCATATCCCAAACTAGTTACATTATTAGATCTCATTTGTTTTCTTAACATGTCTTCCAATGTGGTGTTTTCATACTTTTCAAGTTTCTTTCTATACACTACAACTTCACCCTGTAGTCTTTGACATTCTTCATCTTTTGAAATTAGACCATTCTTTGTTCCATCTATAATTCTCTGTTGTTCTTCAAGATACACTTTTAAATCAACAGCTAGTTGTTCCAAATTTTTATTTTTATTAATTAAAACCTCTTGATCTTTCACGGGTTGTTCTTCTTGAGTGCACAATTATATCTTTAACTTCTTAATTTAACGAGGAGAGTTGGTCTCAAAAATTATTTGGTGAAATACATTATTGCAGTCACTATGTCTAGTGACGTAGAGAAGGGTGGGGAGAAGTGCAACATGATGACGAGGGGGGGGGGAAGTGGAATTTTCATGATGCACAGGATGGTGAGTGATGTAGAGTGAATGGGNGGGGGGGGGGGGAAGTGGAATTTTCATGATGCACAGGATGGTGAGTGATGTAGAGTGAATGGGTGAGGTGAGATGCTAGTGGCTAGGTTTATTGCAGTTTTTGTGTGATTTTTGAAAGTTTAGGAATTTTATGGTTTTTTAATTGTTTTATAATTTTTAGGTGTTTTGGCTATACAAAGGGATTATTATGGAAATAATATACATGGTTGATGGAAAAGATTAGGAATTGGGATAGGATATGATGCATAGCTGAATGAGATTAGAACATGTGTTTATATATAAGTGATATGTATAAAAGCTTAGGGAATGGGATGAGGATGATCTTGTAACTGATGCATATGATATGTGGAACACCCTAGGAACATGAGCTGTGTGATAGGGGCATGATTGCAGTTAGGTAGATGCGAGAGTTTGATAGATAATGATGCGACCCATTATGTGATGCATGTTTGCCAGGTTTTCACCACACATACTTGTTGAAGGTGCCTGATTGCAAAATTTTCACCATTGGACAATTTTATTTCTCTTTACTTTTTTTTTATCGTTGAGGTGCCTGTTTACTAGGTTTTCACTAAGATAATAATTTTTTCAGGACTTTTTATACTTTTAATGTATTTTTTTAGATAAGTGGGGTACACTACATAGAATAGAGATAGAACCATTTCAGGTGAATGATGCTGATGTGATCTTTCAAAGTTTCTCCTTTTGGTGTTAATAATTGATATGCCCTTGACCAAAAGTTTTCTATGAAAACATAGGGACCCAACTAGGTCACCTCAAACTTACCTTTCTTTTCCCTATTGGCGCCTACCTTCTGATTCTCTTTGAGGACTAGATCCCCCACTTGGAACTGGCGTGGGAAGATTTTCTTGTTGTAGCTTCTCTTGAGTCAGTTTTGATACATAACTAGGTGGTCATATGCTTGTTGGAACTTCTCATCTAGCATCTCCAATTGCGTAAGCTATGCCACACAATAGTCTTTATTTGTGATCAAGTTCTTGAGGGATACATGTAATGATGGTAGTTCAACCTTGATTGGTAAGATGACTTCTGTACCATAGACAAGTGAATAGGGAGTGGTTCCTATAGGAGTGCGGTATGAAGTGTGATACACCTAGAGGGCAGGATTAATGTGGAGGTGTCAGTCATGACTAGTATCTTTGACAACCTTCTTGAGGATCTTAAGGAGGGTTTTATTGGTTTCCTTAGCTTGGTCGTTACCTTGAAGGAAATACAAATTGGAGAAGAGATGGTGGATATGCAGGTGCTCGCATAGATATTCTATGTTGGTACCCTCAAAATGTTGCAAAACTTTAGAGTGACCAATAAAAAATTTCTCTAAGGCAAAGTTAGTCCCCCAAAAAACTTTTGAAAGGGCCCTAATTGGCATGAAAGTTAAAAGAGACCTGAATATTTTTATGAGAAACCGCTTGAGAAATGTGTTCACCACCTATCATGGAGTAAATATAGTGGGTTAAAACATTCAGATGTAAGATTGGATGTATTTTGGAGATAGCCATTTGGAGGTCATTACCTAAATCTACATTATACATGTGTTCAAAGTTTACTAAAGTGACCCACTTTGGAGGTTTATATCTTTGGTCAGATTGATAGGCATGACATCTATCTTGTTCCAAGATGTTGTAGACATGAAAGTGAATCTCCATGCCCGTTTGAAGAGCCATGTGAGTTTATTTGATAAGTTTACCAAAGTCATTTTATTTGCAATTTATTCTGATTCCTAGAGTATGAAATGCAGAAGTTACAAAGTACCTTACTTTAGGGTCAATCCATTTGACCAATCTATGCAGCCAATTCCAAATGCAATTTATACTATTTGTACATCTTCATTTGTTAGTGTTTCAAAATTGCCAAGTTTGATAAGTTGTAACTTGAATGTGGAATTGAATCAAATAAAGCCCTTTTGTGCACATACTCATTATAGATGAATAAATCAACTTGATAAGTGACAAGATCTCATGACATGTTTTGATATCTTTTCAATGGAAAAATTGAATACAATTTATGCAGTTTGTACATTTGCATTTATCAGTGTTTCAGAATGATCAAGTTTCAGTCAGTGATAAATTGCACCTGATTTCAAATGAGGCTAAATCCTTTTAAACACTTGTTCTTTGTGCTGAAGTGAGTGCTCATCCTAGATTGCAATCTCCCAATACATAATTTGATACTTTATAAGGCAATGATTAAATGGGTTTCTGGAAGACTTTCAATATGCTCATTTACAGATGTAATAAACGGTCAACTATGGAGATTAAAATCTCCCGCTTCAAGAAGTATAGCGAATATTTGTTTTTGCAAAGTAATAATACATATGAATATCTCCTTGTCTTTTGGATTTGGGTTCTTTAGGAACCTTTTTGATCAATTTTTAAGGCTAGTTACAGAGGCCAGTTGTTGTTTATGGGATCAGTTTGCAGAGGTATAAAGGATTGATTGTTGTGATCGCCAATTCGATGTTTCATGGTCTGACTTCACTAAAAGTTGTAACCACCTTAATTTGGTCTTCTTTGACTAGAGACCCTATTTTCCCTAAGTGTGATCATACCCCTAATTATGTCAAGGCAATTCTTCAAAAGCCACATTTGGCTAATTAGAGGTGAAAATAAATTTCAAAATAATGACACACAAACCAGGATTTAAGGGACCTAGCATTTATTAATAAGGTTAAGGGCTTAGTTTATTTGGTTTTAAAGTACATTATTATCTAAAACCATTTTATGATTTAAATAATAGTTTTTAAGACTCTTAGAAACCTAAATAAAACACAGCTCACAGGCATCAAGCCAATTTCATGATTTTTACCAACATCCTCACTGCCTGTGTGTGAGATATAGAAGTTATAGAACATAGGTATGGGCATTGGTCTTGGATTTTTGTAATACCAGATATTATGAAACCTTACTTGGATGAAATTGTAAGCAAGTTTCTTGTTCTTTTACAAAAATAAAGGTGTGATATGAAGAAACAAAGTCAACATATTAAAGAGCTTTCAAAGCAAATAAATGGGTAGGTGTAATGCCCAAATCCACAACCTTTTCTATTCCATCCAAGTGCTGCACACGGGGAAATTTACAAGTGCTATGTAGGTTGGATTTTATAAGGGTTGCGCATGGAGGAGAAAATCCAAAAATTATAATGCCCAACTCCAAAACTTTTCCATGAGTTTGCAAGTGCTACGCAGGTTAGAAGGATAACATGGACTCCCCCAAATTGCTATGCAGTAAGTGCCAAAGGACTGCGCAACATTCCTTTTAATTATTTTTATTTGAAACTTGCAAGAAGATGTAATTGAGAGGTGTCAATCCAAATTCCTAAAACTTGCTAGCATCTCCTGTGCTAAAGCTGGGAGGATAAGAGCCCAGTGGGTGTGCAAGATTAGTTCAGGTGTAAAGCATTGTAACAATTTTTGAAAGCCCACTACCCGTGCTAGTAGATGTCAGAGAGGAGTGCACAAGTGTTAAAATAATAACAAAAAGAGAGACAGGAAATTGTTTAATTCAATGAGCAGGAGTAAGAAGATTTACCATGAATTAGTGCAAAAACTAGGAGCATTCACCAAAGATTCAAGCAACAAGGAGACAAGATTTTGAAGGGGGAAAAGCATGAAAAACCCCCTGTGATATAAAGAATGGGCAAAAAATGTCTGAGAGAGAGAGAGAGAGAGAGAGAGCCAAGCTCATACAATAGTAATCAAGAAGGAGAATTAACCTACTTAGTCTATCTAAGAAGAGAAGGAGAGACATCTCTTTAATAGAGATGTGAGAGAGGAGTTGCATGGAAACTCCCATATCTATGTATGCCACATTTCAATAGTGTGTGAGACAAGTGTAGGATTCCTCATAAGGAGGAATAACTAAAAAAGAAATTACAAAAAAAGGAATTATCCTCACACTTGTACAAGAAGACAAAATAGGTGTAGGGATTCCATAAGAATCTCCTACTTACATTAGTAGAAGTAAAGATTAAATTCTAACAATAAGTAATGAAGAGATAAATTTGCACATGGAGTTGGTAAGAGGACTACACATGACATGGAATAACATGCACGGGGAATATGAACCATTTTGGTTTGTGAAACCATGAAAGGACTTTTGTCCCACATGCACAGAGGGGTGTTGGTCTCATATATGCTTATATGGGAACACACAGTAGGTAATATGAAGTAAAGAACCCAGGGCTCATGGGTTCCTATCCTCATCCTTGGGAATTCTTGCTGGAGGAGGTAAATAAAAACCATATTTTGTAAGTATGCATGCATGGAAACATAAAAATATATTGGAGATTTATCCCACATTGACCAAAAAAGGGAATATAGAAATGTTTTATAAGGAAAAACACTTACATTGTATTGTGAAGAGAAGAGCTCAGAGGCTCTAGGTGATTGTGCTTGACCAGATGAAGAGATGGTGAAGTCAAAGACAAAAAATATTTGGTGGGGCCTATAGAGGAGCTTTGGACATGCAAAGATCTTGAGGAACATAAGATCAATGGTAGGCGATGAAGGCATATGAGATCAACGACAGGTGCAATGCCTTAGCCTAGAAGATGTAAGGAAGATATCATTGAGCCATAGCACCTTTGCAACACATGGCAGGGCTGACAATGGGGCAAACCAAATGGAGGTGATGTTGTAGGATCATAGTAGAGGCATCTCAGATGGTCACAGATCTCGAGGTAGATAAAATCAATGGCTAGCATGATGACTTGAAGGCAAAGATGCTTGAAGGTTATCATCAAGGCATTGCACCCATCTAACATGTGACGCTATGAAAGGTTGGGGGCCTGGGAAGAGAGGATGAGGCAGGTAATGCAGGCACCCAGGTCGTTTATCTTGGAAAATCAGAAAGTGATGTGTGTGTTATTTGTGGATCCTACAAGCTGCAACACAACACTTCAATAAGTCATTATATTAGTGAAAAACAAGGAATAAGCAAGCAAATCAATCACTAAAATTGACTCATTTCTTCCTATCTCAGAGCAGTGTGATTAATTCTATAATTTCCCTCAGATTATGCATTAATCAGTGACATATACAACTTAGATTGGAAGATTCAAAGGAAACTAGCCTATATGCTCAAGAAATGTTCATTTTAACTCTAAAATTGAAGATTATAACAATGCAAATGAAGAAATGAGATAAAATACGTAAAGATTTCTATCAATATGTGCAGCATAAGTTTACTTCTTTTATTAGGGGCCCATTGAGCTTAAAATTCATTCTATTTATAGAAGAATTTGGTGAATGAGAGGTTAGGATTGAAAGTGGAAGAGAGGTGGAGATTGAATCTTTGGTGATCCATGTGAGGTTATCCAAGTGATTTAACACTCATTGGTTAGGGAATTGAATTTCCCCTTTTGCAAATGGAAATGTAATTTAGGATTTATTTAATTCCCTTTTATTAATTACTTTATCCATGTTTTTATTGACTTAGTCAAGGAACTGTCATGCCTTTAGTTGTTTGATAATGAAGTCATTTTAATGTTGTTTCAAGAAAGAATTTGATTGATATAAGTGTGATCATGCCCTCTCAAGAATGAAAGAAAAGTAAAAAGAATAAATCCCTCTATAGAATGATGAATCACTTGAATTGATTGATTGAATCAAGAAAGAATCAATTTAGAAGAAGTGGATAAATGAAGATGTTTTAAGAGAAAACAAAAATTTAGCAAGTTAATCACGTTAAAATGTGAGTTTAAAATATGATAAAATGATGTTTGAACAATGTTTTTGATGAATAATGTGCAATTTGATGATATAGAACCCAGAAAACGTATTGTGTAAATCCTACAAATCTTTTTTAGAACATATGAAGCAATTCTGCATTTTTTGTAACTGTCGTAAAATTTTTACTGTGTAGTGTAGAACATCATTTGCACATTTGGTTTCATTCCCAATTGATCAGAAGGAGAACAAAATGAGTTTTAATTGTCTGGGAGGAGGTTTGGAGCTCCTAAATAGGTCAAAAATTCATATATATATATAGCTTAAAATTCACTTTTTACCCATTCATTTTCACTTTTATCCCTGGTAATTAAGAGAGCTCTGTAGAGAAGATGGTGCTCCCCATTCATAAAAATTTATTTGAGCTCGGCCATCAACATTAGCATCGAACTGACTGCCCATCTCCGGTAAGTGCTCAAAAACTTAACTTTTGAAGTTTGCAATTTCTATTTTTGTGCATTTTTGTAGAAGTTAGAGCCCTTTTCTTTCTATGTCGTTTCCCATATTTAGGGTTGCATCCAATAAATCTTGTGTTGTTTCCTATTTTTACTAGAAATACCGGGTCGCATCCCATATTTTTAGGATCACACCCTATTTTATGTTTTGTATCGCATGTTGTAATGAAAAATATATTTTTTAATATTTTTGCATCTTGTTAAAATAGGGCCGCACACGACATCCTGCATCGCATCCTGCATAAACATGATCACTTCTCTAATGCCCCTTCGCATCTTGAGAATTGGGGATCACATCCCATAAAAGGGATCGTACCCCATGGAAACATAATTTTTTATGGTGTTTAAGTCAATTTTCTTTCAAGTTTTACTATTTGTCTCTATCTGATGACCAAAACTCGTAGCTAAGTATGTTTCTGATTAGTTGCCTTAGATAAAGGACTAATTTGAATGTTTCTCCAATTACTATCTTTTTAACAAGTTCCTTTCGAGATCATCTCATTCCGAGGACCATACCCTAGTCATGTCCTTTCACTATCGAGATATTTGAATGGTGACGAGGCAGAGTTAGTTTCTCGCGTAGGATTACTATCTTTGAGAGATTTACCTGACATCTGGGTAAATCGAGGGTTGTTGACTGCTCTAGCTAAGAGGTGGCATTCGGAGCACAACACCTTCCATCTCTTGACTATTGAGATGACCATTACACCTAAGGATGTGTGGCGAATACTTAGAGTTCAAGTGATTGGTCGAGAGGTACAGTTTGATTCTACTTCTATTTTAGCTAATGCCATGGCGCGATGTATCTTTGGAGATGAAACTATTAGTATTTTTTTACCTCACATGAGATTACATGTACGACTACTATGATCATCTTCCTATATAATTGGCTAGATTGATTGGAGGTGTCCTTATGCATGACCAAGGACAACATGGATTTATGGTTGGTTGGTTGGATATGCTAGAGCAGATAATTGTTTCTTCACACAGGTTTGCATGGGGTAGTTGTATTCTTGAGAATATTTATAGGTAGTTCCATGGGATAGTATATCAGTATTCTCAGAGTATGACTTTTCACATTCTTGTACTTCAGATATGGGCCTAGGAGCATATCCCAGTTACATGGACGATAGTGGATAGGCAGCAGTTAGATTAGAAGCCTTATGTATACATGTACTCTAGTTGGATTCAGTAGCCCCATATGTGGAAGGTAGAGTATTGGCACCATTTTTTCAATGATATGATAGTTGTAGTATGGCGACCATACCTTGACTGGAAGGAGTGGCTCTCTGACAGGTGACAGATGCCTTACTTCTTTTAGAGCAGGCACTTAATAGGAAGAACCATATATATTGTTGAGAGATTCTTGGTCACATGGGTGTTGAGGTAGTACGAACATATGCAGGGGAGGTGTCAAGATGTATATATTTATGCATGGATTCAAGACGAGGCACCATTGTGGGGTACCCAGCTAGTATATGAGACTCCGCAATGTGATATTAGAGATGTGGTAGCAATTCCATCAGATCTTCTACTAGAGGGAGAAGATGTAGGATGCTTAGATGGTTACCATGCATAGATGTTACAGTATCCATTTCCATAGTTTATAGTGCATAAGGAGGTAGTTCCACATATTGAGGATCCCTTAGACTATGATCCCACTAATTATCATCCTATCAAAGGTAGAGGGGGAGCTCAGAGAGGGAGAGGAGTTGTGGGGAGGGACAGTGGTAGGGATGGTGGGAGATGAGATGGGAGGTGCCCTCCTCCTGATAGAGGATAGGGTCCAGATGATCAGGATGATGGAGATGATAGGGGTGGAGGTATTGTGGGTGGTAGTGGAGAAGGCGCTAGCGATAGTGGGAGGAGGACTCATTTTAGATTCATTGCTCCCCAAAGGGATTCAAGTCCACTTTTGACCAGAGATCAATAGTGACAACAACAATGTCAGTAGGATGCTCAGCAGGATAGGTCATAGGATAGGCCTTCTGGACAAGATATAGGTAGGGGCTCATCAGGTATAGATGATGATGCATTAAAATAGTGTGAGCGTAAGCATGAGCATCTAGGAGTAAGGATCACTACTTTAGAGGCCTTACTTGTTGATAGGGATGCAGTTCTTGAGTGTCTTAGAGTAGAGAGAGATAGACAGATGGACATACTCAGGGCAGAGAGAAATACCCAGGCTCGATTAGCTACTCATCAGGGATAGAGAGCAGCATACTACTCAGGTTTATATAATGATGTGGTGCTAGAGGGTCAGAGAGAACCTTTGTATTCATAGATGGCTCAATAGTTTGAGGGGGCCATGCCTCCACCAGATCCATTTGTACCACCTCCTCCTGCTCCTCCTCCAGAATAGGGAGAGGGTGGCAGTCAGACTTGATACTCCTTTTGTTCATACTTTTGAGATCATATTGTATATCTTGATCCTTCTGAGATCATTCTTTTGTATGATGATATCTATACATGTATATCTGTCCTTCATTGATACTCTAATGCTCTTTTGTAGATAGTTCCATATTTTTGATCTGGTCCATATCTGATATATCTGAGATAGTTATTCCTGATTCTGATAGTTTCATGGGTTCTCTTGCTTTGATAGATGTTTAGATTTTGATGCACATGTGATTATTATCTTGGTCTCTTGATGGGTTAGATTAGATACGTGATGAAATCATTTATTCTCATTGATTTATTATTGATATAAATGTGTTTCAAATGATGCTACGTGAATATGCAAATGAATGTTTTTTTTAAGTTTTTCTTATGCAAATAAATGTATGGATGCACTTAGGATGTAGAAATAAATGCAATGCTTGAATGAATTGTTTTTGTCTTTTCTGTTTCTCATTTATGAATACAGAATGTATGTCATGGATATGCAATGACATAAATATCAGTAATATTGATTATGTAATTAACTTGGATTTCGGATGAATCAAGAAATAATTTTAAGCTCAAGTCCTTTTTAATGCTTTTCTTTCAAATGAATCACACAATCTATAAATGTATCTACATGCAAACTCTTAAGACTGTCAATTATTTGTATACATTGTAGCATTTTATCATCATTGGGCATTTTTGTAATGGACATCACCTGATAGTACAACTGTCACTAATACCTACTTGTATCATGAAAGTATGAATAGTATGTGTATTGGATGCAATGTTGAAAATAGACTTAGGCATCAAGGCATAGAAGCCAGGATGACAAGTTAGTTAGCTCCTTTTACGATTGAAGAATCAATTTCAGTTCAAGTGTAATGTAAGATATGTGACCTGTAATGACCTTAAAAATTCATATCCTTGGGTACATCATGTAGCTTACACCTTAGTGAGAATCTAATTTAGAAAATAGGCAAGGAAATTGTTTCAACTTCACCATAGTTTACACATAACAAGGATCGAGATATATGCGACTATCCACTCATGTTGGAAACTCTTACCATAAACATCCAAGTTAGGTGAAATTTATAGGATCATTTGGAACAATCACCATACGTAGAAAACCAAGAAAACATTATGCCCCCTGTGCTTGTGAATCTTTTTATTTTAATACACGTCCTAGAGTAACTTGGAAGACATAAGAATAACCAATTGAGAATCAATCAAAGAAAATTTATAACTACTTAGATGCCTCTAGTATGAAACATCATGGGAACATTAAAGAGTCATAATCAAACAAAGTTCAGACTATGTGTTTAAGTAGTATTGATAAATACTATAGATTCATTTTTCAAGCACAATAGAGATTCATCAATCAGAATTTGGAATTTAAGAAAAATGTTTGCATGTCTGAGTGTATCAGATGAACTTTATTAGCAATTGCAATCCAATGTAGTATTTAGAAACACTGGTTGATTAAAGTGTTGAGAAACACTAGTTCGTTTATAATTAAACTGTTGAGAAACACTAATTCCTTTTAAACTTCTTGATTAAAGTATTGAGAAACACTAATGTGATTCTTGTTACAGGTAGGTGGTATTGAAAAAACACCTTTGTTTGTGATAGTGATGTTTAGGTGCAAGTATTGAGAAATACTATTTTTGAGAGGCAAACCATCCTAGACCTGAATCTTATGACAACCTAGCAAATACAAACTGACCATGCTAGAAAAGATGCCCCCAGTGCAGAATGACTACTCCTAAGATGCAAATGCAGAAAAATCCCAAGTAAGGATAGGAAATTTGTAAGGAATCAAAGTCATAAAATATCACATATGAAATTCATGAAGGTTTTAGTGTCATCAATGCATTGATAAATAGAGCATAGAGATCGAGTGACACCTATTTGCTAGGTTTTCATCAAGGCATTTTTCTCTTTTTCAATTTTTTTTTGTTCTTTTTTTTTGTAGAATCAAGGTGCCTGTTTGCCAGGTTTTCATCAAGGATACTTTTTTTTTAGGACTTTTTCCACTGTTTTTAGATTTCTTCAGGATCAATTTTCTAATTTTTTTGGTTTTTTTCTGAGATTTTCACTGCACATGCTCTGCTAGCTAGATATCAAGCATAGAACTGCTTCAAATGTAGAGTATTAATGGGATCAGTGAGAACATCTCCCTCAGGTGTAGCTAACTGATAAGCTCTAGTCCCAAAATTTGTAGTACTAATATAAGGTCCCAGCCAGTTGGGTTCAAATTTTCCTTTCTATTCTCTGTTTGGCTGGTTCTTAGGATTCTCTTTGAGAATGAGATCCCTCACTTGAAAGTGTCATGGTTTGAACTTTTTATTGTACCCTTTTGACATGTGTTTTTGGTACACTTTCAGATGATTGAACACTTTTTTCCTGCGCTCATCAAGTAAGTCTAAAGAATTCACCTTATCAATGCGGTATTGTTCATCAATAACAAGACCTTGTAAAGATACCCTCAAAGATGGAATTTCTACCTCAATAGGTAATACTGCCTCAGCGCCATAGACTAGGGAAAATGGCATGGCTCTAGTTGGTGTTCTAATACTTATTCTATATTCCCAAAGTGTTGTATTTAATTATAAATGCCAGTCTCTTCCAGACTTACTCACAATTATTTGTAGGATTTTGAGATTGTTCTTGTTATATGCCTTAGCATTTCCATTACCTTGAGGATAATAGATTGAGGAACAATGTTGAGTAATGTGAAACTGTGTGAAAAGGTCTTCGATGTCTTGGTTTTTAAATTGGCCTCCATTGTTTGTTATAATTGAGGAGGGTATCCCATACCTACAAATAATGTACTTCAAGATAAACATAACCACCTATTTGCCAGTGGATTTGATCAGCGGCACAACTTCAACCCACTTAGTAAAATACTCAGTGGCTGTAATGATGTATTTGTGTCCACTTAAAGAATCAGGATATATTTTTCCAACCAAATCAAAGGCCCATTGCTAAAATGGCCAATGTGTTATAAATGGTATGAGTTCTCTAGCAGGAGCATAGATGATATGTCCGTGTGTTTAGCATTTGTGACATGTCTTTGAAAATAGAACAACATATTTTTCCATCGTGGGCCAGTAATAACCTACTCTTAGCAATTTCTTAGCTAGTGAAAAGATAATTGAGTGTGATCTGCATACACCTTTGTGGACTTCTTTTAATGCACAATATGACTCTTCTTTTTATAAACACCTAAGAAGTGTACCAATGAGACCTCATGATGCAGGAGCATCCCAGGGTAGTTGGCTATCCTATATGTTTGGGAGATTTGATGGAGTTGTGTGGACTTATTTTCATGTGTGAGGGATTTGGTAGAGTTGTGTGGACCTACTTGGCTCTTGGGTAATTGGTTTTGATGTATTTAATGGAACTTGGCATGGTCTTGGTTGCTCGGCATGGTTTGGGAGGAGCTCGGACTTGCTTAGGAATTTGGTGCCTATTATAGGCCGTATTAGTAATTTTCCACAAAGAGTTAGAGGATGAAAATTTTAGGGATTGAAGAGGGCCTATATTTCTACCTACAGTTCGAAGCATGAGTCTTAATTCATCCGAAGCTAGGAGATATCATGATTTTACTAAGACATCAATTTTGGGCATTTAATTGTTGTTGTTGGCCGTCTTGTGGCATTTAATTTATGTGTTTGTATTTAATTTATGTTCAAGGCCGACCTGTGGCTTAGATTGGTATAAGTAGGGGTTGTGGAGGACGTGGCTGCAGCTTGGGAAATAAGGAGATTGCTTGGTGGGCTTGCGAGCACAAGTTTAGATCTTCCTTGGGTGTTCCTACCAGTGTGTGGATCTGGGCTAGCTAGGGTTTCATTTGGATCTTGCAAGATCTTACAGAGTTTCTATTGTAATTGCATTGTATTTGGCCGTAACCCGAAAGGCCTTACAGCCGGGCATGTTGGATGAAAATATAATGATTCTATTATGATTATTTGCATTGTGTGGATATAAATCTCTATGTTGTTATTTATATTCCATTGTGTGGTTATTGGTTTGGGGCTAGGACATCTCCATTTTGGATCCTCCTACCTTGACCTTCATCAGATGGTATCAGAGCATAGTTTTTCTTGAGTGTGTGGACAGAGCGCTGAATGTGAGGTAGTTTAAACTAGGACATTGGGTGGAGTTTATCAGAGCACAGTTGTTTCTGAGTGTGTGGACAGAGCACCGAATGTGAGGTAGTTTGCACTAGGACCTTGGGTGGAGTTTATCAGAGTGTGGTTATTCTTCAATGTGTGGACAAAGCACCGAATGTGAGGCAGTTTGCACCAGGAGCTGTAGTAAAGGTTGGATCTAGTTGGTGATTCATTTTAGAGGGTTTGTGAAGATCTTAGAAGATGGCTCTAAGAAGATTAGACCCTGCGATGATTGTAAAACTCCATGATGTGGTGGAGAAGAATATTTCAAAGACTTTTGCTCAGATGGAAGCTAGATTGACTAATCAAGTTAAGGAACGGACGGTTGAGAGTGATCCATCTTTGGATAAATTTCATAAGAGAGTTTGAGAGATCTTGAAATCATGGAGCTGGAGTCTACTGGTCAGGAAGTGAGTTGTCTGGCTGGTTGGAAGACTTGTTCAAGAGAGAAGAGGGCATAACAAGGTTGAGATGGAAGTTGGTATTGTTTATTAGTGTGTGGAGTCTGATACGGAACCTATAGAGAAACTTGTGGTTGTTTCTCAGGAGCTTCCTAACTTTGTTGATGCTGTGGTTGAGATTGGTTTTCATGATCAGTTGGTTGAGTCTGACATGGAAATTGTGGAGCACTTGGTCATGGCTAATCAGGTTGCTAAGGGTGATGATCCATATGTTGGTGATATGGATGTTGTTGATATGGATGTTGTTGGTGTGGATTCACTAGTTGTTGATGTGGTTGAGGATCTACATGATACTACAGATCTGTATGTTCCTGATGTGGACCTGTTGGTGGTTGGCATGGTTGAGGATTTACATGTTTCTCCTATTATGAATTTATGCTTACATGTTGCTGATGTGGATTTCATGTTCGATGACATTGATGGTTTTGATAAGTTACAAAGGTTATTGGTGAGGTACTATGTTTAGTTTGTTCCTGGGAGTGAGCATGCTGATTAGATGGTTGACACTCTAGTGGTTGACAGATGGATGCGGATCTAGATGATTTACATGTTGGTTCTATTATTCTTGTTGGAGTGGAAGCCTTTGGTGAAGATGAAGATGGTTATGGATATTTCATTTGGCGTCAAAGTATGAGGCATACTTCTTTTCGCACCTGGGGAGTCTGATGCAGGAGCATCCCAGGGTAGTTGG
>MU224795.1:993599-1006731 GCA_018584345.1 Thuja plicata | reverse complement strand
GGGAGTCTGATGCAGGAGCATCCCAGGGTAGTTGGCTATCCTGCATGTTTGGGAGATTTGATGGAGTTGTGTGGACTTATTTTCATGTGTGAGGGATTTGGTATAGTTTTTTGGACCTACTTGGGTCCTGGGTAATTGGTTTTTATGTATTTAATGGAACTTGGGATGGTCTTGGTTGCTCGGCATGGTCTGGGAGGAGCTCGGCCTTGCTTAGAAATTTGGTGCCTATTACAAGCTGTATAAGTAATTTTCCACAAAGAGTTAGAAGATGAAAATTTCAGGGATTGAAGAGAGCCTAGATTCCTACCTACGATTCGAAGCACAAGTTCTAATTCATCTGGAGCTATGAGATATCGTGATTTTACTAAGACATCAATTTTGGGCATTTAATTGTTGTTGTTGGCCGACTTGTGGCATTTAATTTATGTGTTTGTATTTAATTTATGTTCAGGACCGACCTATGGCTTAGATTGGTATAAGTAGGGGTTGTGGGGGAAGTCTTTATTCATTATTCATTGATCCTGGAGAAGAGGTAGAGGAGCAAGTTTTGAGAGGAGCTAGTGGCTACAGCTTGGGAAACAAGGAGATTGCTTGGTGGGCTTGTGAGCACAAGTTTAGATCTTCCTTGGGTGTTCCTACTAGTGTGTGGATCTAGGCTAGCTATGGTTTCATTTGGATCTTGCAAGATCTTACAGAGTTTCTATTGTAATTTCATTGTATTTGGCCGTAACCCAGAAGGCCTTACAGCCGGGCATGTTGGAAGAAAATATAATGATTCTATTATGAGTATTTGCATTGTGTGGATATAAATCTCTATGTTGTTATTTATATTCCATTGTGTGGTTATTGGTTTGGGGCTAGGACATCTCCATTGGGGATCCTCCTACCTTGACCTTCATCACCTCATCTATATAAGTTGTTATTAATGAGGACATAACATGATGTTGTCCTAATTAAGGCTCATTTTTCATTTCTTGATAAACCATAGGGTAGAGTTTGGTCAGCTAGATAGGAAATGAGTTTGGCGTACCAAGATTGGTCTTGGGCATTCAAAGCACAAATTATTTGGTACCCAGGGGTATCAACAGCTGGGTAGGATATTTCTTCCACCAAGAAGTCATAGCAGAATTGATGTTCTTCTAGTTGTAACATGGATGCCAGTGTAGCCATAGCATCTGCAGCTTTGTTTTCTGTTATTGTGGTTTGCTGGAATGTAACAAAGCCAAAGTAATTTTTCAAGTCTTTAACTAGTTGCTTATAAGGCATCATATTTTCATATTTTTTCTAATAGTATCCATTTACTTGATTAATAATAAGCTGAGAGTCACCATACACATATAACTCTATGTTCTTCCATTCCATAGCCAATTTAAGACCATTCACTAATGCTTCATATTCAAAAATGTTGTTGGTGCATGGAAACATTAATTTGTATGCCTTGGGTATCTTGTAGACTTGAGGAGTAATGAAAATAACTCCTACTCCAGAGCCTTGTTGTGTGAAAGAACCATCAAAGTACATCTTCTATAGATGTTCAGTTAAATGCATTATTGTTTCATCAAAAAATTCAATTATCATAGGTGCATCATCCTACAAGGGTGAATCATCCCATTGATCTGCAAGGACTTGTCCTTTAATATCCCTTATATCCACATACTCAATATCAAATTTGCTCAGAATTAGGAATCACTTTGCTAGCCTTCCTATTAATGATGTATTTCTTAAGAGGTATTTCAGAGGATCTATCTTTGCAATAAGTTTTACTATATGTGAGAGCATGTAATGTCTCAATTTCTATGATGCAAAGACAAATTCTAAGCAAGCCTTTTTGATTATGATGTAATTGAGTTCATAAGAGACTAGTGTTCTACTGATATAGTAGATTGCTCTTTCCTTTTTAGTTTCATCTTCTTGATCCATCAATACTCCCAGTGATGTAGCCATAGCTAAAATGTATAGGAGTAATGGATTTCCATGAATGGGTGCCATGAGAATAGGAGGAGTAGCCAAGTACTCCTTTAATTCTTTGAAGTTATTTTCACAATGTTCGTCCCATTTGAAGGTAACACCCTTATGTAGCAATTTAGTAAAAGGTTGTGCTCTTTCAGAAAGTTGTGATATAAATCTCATGATTGATTGGAGTCTTCCTTGTAATGTCCTCATTTGACTAATGTTGCGTGGAGGTTACATTTCTAGTATAGATTTGACTTTTGTAGGGTCAACCTTAATTCCTTTTTTTGATACTATAAACCCTAGTAGCTTTCCTGATTAAACTCCAAAGGCACATTTCTTTGGATTAAGCCTAAGTTAAAATTGTTCCATATGATCTAATATCTTTTGCAAGTCTTCAATATGAGTAATCCTTGTTCTTGACTATTCTAAAGTATCATCCATGTAATCCTCCATGGTTTTATGTATCATATCATGGAATATGGTAGTCATATCTCTTTGGTATGTAGCACCATCATTCTTTAATCCAAAAGGCATAACGTTCTAGAAAAAAGTTCCCCATGCACATTTGAATGTGGTCTTCTCTTGGTCTTCAGGAGAAATCTTAATCTGGTTATAGCCCGAGAAACCATCCATTAGTGAGTACATTTGATAGCCTGCTGTTAGATCTATTATCATATCAATGTTTGGTAGTAGAAAATCATCTTTAGGACGTGCTTTGTTCAAGTCTCTAAATTCTGTGTAGATCCTAATAGATTTATCTATTTTAGATACTGGGCATAAGTGATGACTCTTATGAATCTAGGTTTTAGTAATTTTTCTAGCTCTTATTTCACCAGTAATGCAACATGAGGATGCATCTTTCTTATTTTTTGTTTCACGATTTTGATCCCAGGAGCTATAGATAAATTGTACATTATTAATTCAGGATCTAGTCTAGGCATATCTATGTAAGACCATGCAAAGTTGATCTTTTTCTCTTTTAGGAACTAGTGAATTGTATCTTGTCCTCTTCTAACAAGGATTGTGCTAGGTGCAAAATTTGAGGAACTTTAGCTGTGCCCAAGTTAACCAGTTGTGTTGGTTCTATCAAAACTAAAGGTCTTTCTTGAAAGTACTCAAGGAGGATATCTAGAATCCCATCTTTTGGCACCTCTGGAAGGTTTTCACCATCAGATACATCTTTTATTTTTACTTTTTTAGAATTTGACACTGCTACAACGTGGTTTTTGCCATTAGTTCTTTTCTTCTTTTTATTTTTAATTTTTTGACTAAGAAACAAGGTTCACAAGCATTTAGGTAACAGGCCAAAGTGTATTCATTAGGGAAGTTCATGATAGGTTTAGGATCTAAATTTTTCCAATCAATTAAGTCAAGGTTTATCAAGGATAATGAATCAGATTTTGGTAAGGACAACATTGCGTCAGTGTCAAAACTATTAACTGACAAGACATGTTCTGATAAATCAACTTCTATAGCGTTTAGATCGTCAAGAGTTAAATCATCATTAATACGGTCATTGTCAGTAATATGCATACCTAACTCTAGTAACTCATTTGTTGAGCTTTCTTCTTCTTGTCTCAGCAAAATGGAACTCATTGCTTGTAGTCTCATAATTTCCTCTAGACCTTGTAAAACACCAGTTTCTTCATCAAGAATTCTAGGTAATGGTATCTCATCTTATTCTGGAACAACAACAGTGTTAGGGGAAGTGTTATAACTCTCTCCTATTTGAAATATCAATGCCAATTTATGAATAACATCTACTTCAATGTCCATGGTAGCATCAGATAGGACATCCCATTCACAATCATGTGAGTCTATTATTTCATCATCTGATATGTTTAGAAACTCAATAATAGTTACCTGATGTACTCTATTAGCCACTTGTAGATCAAAGTGAGGTAAATCTTGGACATGTGAAATTGTGACCAATTTCCCCCAGTTAGGAAGTAAATCTTGTTGTTGGGGTATTAATTTAGTAGTTGTTTCTATCAATGGGACTTCTAGAGAGTCTTCTATTGTTTCCTCTACTTCTATGAATAGTAGCTTGTATCAATAAAGGAACATGAGTGTTTGTGGTGTTTCAAAGCTAGGTACATATCTTTCTCCTTGATATTTGGGATAACCTATACCAATATGCAATAATCTCTCATAGGTCCATTGTTGTAGTCCCGTCTCTTCTTCTTCATCACTTCCTTTATAAACGATTTGACCATCTCTTGATTTAGGGTTTTTAGTTTTATTATTGAATCCTAGTCCCATTTTTTCTTTAGTATTTTTGATTTCCATGTGAATAGGTTCAACAATTCCTTTTCCTTTGTCTCCTAAAGGTCCCTTCCATTTATATCTCATTTTTTTGAGAAGTTCATAGCCTTTATTATACTTTTATGGGGATATTTCCACATATTTTACCTCATTTTCTTTTGGTTCGCCTTTATAAAGCCAAGCCAAGACTTCTTTTTCATCTTATTGAGAGGTAGATTATTTAACCATACAAGTTGCTTTGTTAATTTATGGTTATTTAGGTGTAGTAGGTGTGAAAGATGAGGAAGGTTTCCCATAAGATCTTGGAGATAGTGGAAGTTCTGTCAATGAGGGGGTCATGTCTAGCTTGTATTCTCTCATACTAGTTTCTTCAAGTTTTAATATATTTCTAAAGCTTCGCATAACCATGTCTTTAGTAGTTTCAGGTATAGTTTCTTTTGGAACTTCCTTGTTACGAGGAACCATACTATCTGCTTTAACATTGTTGCAAGTATAACTGGCTTCTGCAAGAATTGTTACTTCTACCCCATTATGTAGGAATTTGATACACTGGTGGTAATTAGATGGTACTGCTTGCATTTCATGCATCCAAGGTCTCCCTAATAGTATGTTTTAAGCCAAGGGTAGATCGAGAACTTGAAAAATCACATTTATTTCATCTGGTCCTATTCTGATTGGTAGAACAATGAGGCCTTTAGAGGATCTTTCTTCTTAATCATAAGCTTTGATAGTTATCTTACTTCTTGAATCAATGGTTTGTTCTGAAAGACCCAAATTCTTTTTTAGATTGAGAGTACAAATGTTCAACCCTGTGCCTCCATCTATCAATACACATCTGACATAGGATTTTTAAATTAGGACTTCAATGTGTAGAGGTTTCTTATGAAGATGTGTCAATGACATGTCATCTTCTTTTGAAAAAGAGAGATAGTATGGTGCCGAGATATGATTTACCATCACTTGTAATTTGTCAACAACAATGTCTTTTGGCATATTTGTAGAATGTAGGACTTGTTCAAGAACTTCCCTATGCACTGAGGAAATTTTAACTCAAATATAGAAATTTGAGTAGAGGTTATTTGCAATTGATCCACCAAGTTATAGTTTGCTGCAAGAATGGTAACTGTTTGTCTTGCTGCTGTTGGTTTGGGAATAGTGACAATAGGTAGTTTGGAAGTTGTTGTTGGTTTTGATGAGGAACTAGGTCCTTTGATGCCGACTTGTGCTTGACTTTGAGTTACCACATTTGATTGTATAGATGTGTCTTTAGCACCTTTGATAGTGATCACATTGATTGATTCGTATTTAATGTCCAACATGTTGATCACGTTATCATTATTGGAGTAGGCATAATTCACTTAATTTCCTTTTCCTTTAGAATCTTCCCCTTTCTCATAGTTAGGGAATGGTTTATTAAATTTTGTATGGTCTTTAATAGTGGTGTGTCCCTCCACTTTTATTTTACCTCCTTCAATAAGGTCTTGTATAACATGTTTAAGCTTCACACAGGTATTGGTATTATGTCCTTTGTTCTTGTGAAAGACACAATAAGAATTATGATCCCACCATTTTGGTTTGACCTCTGGTTCCCATGGTTTTGAATCAGGAATTGTAAGAACTTTTTTGTCCAAGAGTGTCTTCAAAACAATCTCAAGAGGTTCACCCAAAGGAGTGAATGTTCATTGAGGTTTAGAAGTCCATGGTCTACTCTTGTTGTTCTCACTATTTGCTTTAGGTATTGTGGTTGTTACCTTACCTTCTTTGTTTTCTTGCATTCTATTCGTTAGATTAAACACTGATGGTTTAGGATTAGCATTAGATGCATCTACCACTCCATTGTTAACAACATTCTTATTTTTTTTCACCACTTAGGATTGTTTTTGTAGTTGGTATATTTTTTATCACTTTGAAGGGTAATTTATCCTTTCTTTACCATGACCTCTTCAATAAGGATGGCATTTTTAATCATCATATCAAAGCTAGGTGAATATTGCATTTGCAAAGCATAGTTTAATTTAGGTATCAAGTTATTAATGAAGATTTCCATCTTTTTCGATTCTGGAATAGCTCTTGAATACCTTGCAAAGATTTTCCTCCACCTTTCTAGAAAGTGTGTAAAGGATTCACCGATTCTATGTTTTGTGTTACATAAGTCCATCATCATTACATCATGTTGTATATTTTAGGAGTAATGTTGGACAAAAAATTGTATTAACTCCTCAAAATATTTCACCTTAGGTGTGAGTTTGGAGAACCACTCCATAGCATTTCCGCTTAGACTTCCCAGAAATAGCCTCATTAGATATGAAGGTTCATACATGTACTCTATGCTTAGAGAACAAAAATCTCTCACATGGTCATGTGGATCAGTCTCTCCTTTATACTTTTCATATTTAGGCCTTGCTATGTTGGGAGGAAATGAAATCATGTTAATACTCTTGTCAAATGGAAATGGACAAATGGAGTCCAAAGAGTATTTTTTTTTTGGTTTAACCTTCTCTTGTTTGAGTGTTGCAAGTTCGACTTGCATCAAGGTTAATTTTTTGGTGAGAACAGAGATAGGGGTTGGTATATCTTTTTCCTTTAGTCTCTCAACATCATAATGTTTAGGTAGTTTCACTCCAAAAGATACTAGATGTAGAAAGTATTTATCTTTGTCATCACCAATTATCTTTTCCAATGTCCTTTGGAATTTCCTACTTTGTTTGAGTCTATTGTACTCTTCCTTGGGTACGTCTCCATCACTATCTGAGTAAACCAAAGGGTGAGTGATGTGAATTTCTTTCTCACTACTAGTGTCTTCTTGTCTTCGGTTCTTTTCATTGTTGTATTCCATAAAGACTATACTCCATTCATTCCTAGGAGATTCCATTGCGGGTGCGGGTGATTCTGTGTCAAATAAGGGATTGCAAGATGTTTCTCCTTGTTGAAAATGTAGCAATCTAGGAGGTACTTCTGATTCATCAGCAAGATACTTGTTGTGTCTTGTGTTAACCATGAAGTTGAATCTCAACTATGTCCAAAGTTTCTCAATAATGTCAAGTGAAGTCTCAAATTGTCCAAGTAAGTGTGTCCAAGTTGTAAAGGATTGTTTGTTGTTTGATGGAAGTAAATGACTCTAGTGTCAAAGGGTTAGAATGCCCTGATAATGAGCTAGGAATTAAGTTGTTTTAAAGAGTGAATAGACAACACATTTTGAGACCAATTGTAAGAGTCCAAAATGACATGCAAGGTAGACTTGTGAAAAATTTGTGAAATAACAACAGAGAGACCAGAAAAAGAAACAAGACCTGATTAAGGAGCCAAAAGGGTACCCAAATATATTGATTTCCTCTGAGAGACAACTATTCAACTACCCATTGTTTTAGATGTGACACTCTGCAGGCAAGCTATGAGCTTCTAATGAACCAAATGCGAGTTTGGATATCCTAGATACGACCTTTCTCCCTAAAAGTGATGCAAGAATGACCAGATGTGAGCCAAAAATACTAAATGAGACTTTTCACAACTAGATGTGAGCCATGATAGACTAAAGGTGAGCCTCTGATGTTCTATCAAGTTTTTTCAAGTTTGTTAAGTTTGTCTCAGAATACGTGAATTTTTTTTATTGCAGATTGTTCTCTGAGACTTTCCAGTGAGTGAAAAACATAGCATGTAGTCTAAGAATTGAATTTTGTTGCTGGTTTGAAGGATTTATCTTTTTAGTGATCTTTTCAGCACATCAAGCAATTTTGCATTATTGGGGTTGAACAAACACATCCTTAATCCCTAGTGTCTAAGGATAGGATGTAAATCTTTGCTCGTATCTTGGGGAAATTACTATTTTCCTTGCACAAAGATTATCACCCTTTCGGGGATGAACCGGGTAGTTTTGACTATAATTTGTTGATTATGATGGGGCAATCTATTCAAAACCATCTCCCATAGAATTGCAAAAGGCAAAATTGAGGCATATAGCCCTATGAGTACTCAAATGTGTGTAGTCTTGCAAGAAAGATTCAAGTGGCTCCACTCTACACACACCCAAGTGTGTTCAAGGAATGATGTCAAAATTCCAAGAACAAATTTGATTGCGTCTTCTGAGGTTTTAACCTATAAGGAAGTAATTATTTATAGTGAGTTGGAAGGGTTGGCATAAACCTGTTGGTGCAGGAGCACCTAGGCTAGCCTCCATGTTTGTTCATTTTGGCTTGTACTTGACATTGGCCAAGTCAAGATAGGTTAGTTGTATTTCAACCCTAGTAGGTCTTTTCTATGTAGGCTAAGTGAGTTAGTCATTAGGACTAAGGTCACATCATTAGCCATTGTTTTTAGTTTTCAAATTCTTAGGTTTAGCTGTTAGTTGATGGGTTAGAGTCTTGAATGTGTCCTAATCCCATAAATGAGGACATAGAGATGCCATAGGGGCTTTAATGATCTTATATCCTTGAAATAGAGAGGATAGAGGTCCTAAAATGTAGGAAGGAGACATAATTGAAAAGATGCCAAAAGTTGCTATTTTGTTGTCATGACAACATTTGCCATAATTGCAAATGTTGCATGCAATATGGTTACATCAGATTCTCCTTGTTTCTAGGAGTGGGGAATTGACCAACGAGGCCCTACAATGGTGGAAGAAGGAATCTAGTGTATGAGAGACTTGAATGATGCAGTGAATGTATTCATTGTAACATTTTGAAAAGAGTAATACAGTTTGCAATTTGGCATTTCTAGAAATCCCGAGAATTTCCTTGTGACAGTCATATTTTATGGATTGAAAGCTTCAAAGTAATGGTTGTTTTGTGTTCTTAGGAGTGTTTGTTATGTTTTTTATTCAGTGACCAAGTTTCTTTAAGGTAGTTTGAGGTCTAGTTTAAATTGTTTTGTGTTTTAAGTAGTTCACTAGTCCTAACATGACCAATCAGTCTAAATATGGCTCCCCCATGAAATATAACCACAGGAAAATTCTAAGGATAGATGGAAATGATAGGGAAGTCATTAGTGTACATAGTTGTAGATTTAGGAGTCAGGGAAAGACAAGTAGCTATTTTTAAGACCAAGCCCTAGGTGAGCATGCACTGTCCGGTTAGATGTTTGGAGGAGTAACAGTGAGTTTCCATGAGCAGGGAAAGAAGGTACAATACGGTCTAAGTACATGTATAGTTAGGGTTTAGTGTCATCTTGACATACTGAGTTGGTCAAGTTCATACCAATCAATGGAGACAAGTTTTGGACAAGTTTAGCATAGTGTTGCAGACTTCCCTAGTTTTTAGGCCTATTAGCCCTATAAGACCTAGTTTTTAGGAACCCTATGTACGGTGGACTACTAAACTTAAAACCTTAAAAATTTCTTGTAAGGTGATAAAGGGTATCTGAATATGGTCTTATATTTTCAATTTTTTTGGGAAATTTTGAAGTTAATTGGGAAAAATACCCTGGATAGGGCTACAAGGAATTAGGCCTCCTTAAGCCAAAAGTGTGAACTCGATTGCAAAGAGTGAAGAGATCCCTCAAGATGGATTCCAAAATAATAAAATGTGATTTCTACATATTTATGGACACCCCTACAAATGGTTTATGAATATTAGAGTGAAAATTGGCATTTAGACTCTTCTAAGTGTGAGTAGGAGAAGAGGAGAAGTGAAGTAATCATAGGGCATTAGTCTTTCAAAGGGTGAAGCACAAGTGGAGAATCTTGGAGAAGAGAAAGATTAGGACTTAGTTAATGATCTAAGCCTAATAAGGACCTAGAGTAGATTATGACCCTTGAAGAAGATAGAGAAGATCTTCTTAGTGGATTGTGCAAGCAAACCCATTGGAACACTTACATCACCTGTCCTCACTTGGGTCATTCCCGAGAGATTTTTTCCTCAATTGGAAGGCCCTCTAATGTTTATAAAGAAGAAAAAGTATTGGTGAGCTAAGGATTTCAAGATTTCTGATCCTTTGAAAGAAGAAGAGCATACTCTCCTAGTCCATGCCATTTTCTGCCAAAAACACTTCAATCAAGGTTCTTTCCATCAAACAAATTCACTCATAACTCAATCCCCCGTGTCAAGTTTTTGATTCCCCCACTTCGAAGCAATAGAAAATCCTCTAGTGAGATTAAAAAAAAATCTTAAGTTTTATTTTAATGTTCCTAGATTATGAAAACACAAGTAGTTGAAAGCAAAGTTTCTTTGTTCTTTTTCCACAAGATTTAATTGCTTTTCTTGTTCAATTATAATATCCCAAAATTAGACAATGAGGTTCTTTTTCCCACAAATTTAAGATGAATTGTGTTGTTCAATTTCAAAACCAAAGGGAATTAAATGATGTAGCTTGTTCAATTAGTCCCACAAGATTTAGTGATTTGAGTTGTTCAATTACTTGCCCAAAAATGAATTATACAATGAAAGGTTTTCCTTGTTCATTTACCCCGAATTCCTCTCAAGTCCTAAATCAACTTTTGAGTTTCAGATTTTCCTTGAAGGAAAAGAGAATACTCTAATTTATTTATTACATGATAAGAATTTTTTTTTTAATGTGAAACTCTGAACAATTAAGAACAAGTTAATCTATCAAAACCTGCAAACTACAAGTTAGCAATTTCCTTTTCCTCCCTTTTTGAGAAAAAAGGTATAGAAAACAATCTGCAAACAAGTATTAGGCTGTTTAAAGGAGAGAGACAAAAAAAATTCAAGGATCAATGGTTAGACTTTTCAAATTGCAACCTAAAAAACCATATGCGATCCTATTTTCACTGAATGCAACTACCTTTCCTGAATGCAACCTAGAAGTTACGAGAAGTGATGCTTTACCAGAAATGATGCAGAAATCACCATATGCAAGCTTTGATATCTGAGGTGCGATCCTATTTCCTGAAAATGATCCAATTTCCTAAAAATGAGCCTTGATAACTAAAGGCAACTCTGTACCTAAAAATAGAGAAGATAAATTAGTCCAAAATGAAGAACAAGGTGAGGTAAAATTTGAGATTCTGCCCCATGGTGGGCACCAGAAATGTGTGTGTTATTTTTGGATCCTACAAGCTGCAACACAACACTTCAATAAGTCATTATATTAGTAAAAAATAAGGAATAATCAAGCAAATCAATCACTAAAACTGACTTATTGCTTCCTATCTAAGAGGAGTGTGAATAATGCTATAATTGCCCTTATGCATTAATCAGTGACATACAACTTAGAATACAAAATTCAAAGGAAAATAGCCTATATTTTCAAGAAATGCTCATTTTAACTCTAAAATTGAAGATTATAACAATGCAAATGAAGAAATGAGATAAAATGCTTAAAGATTTCTATCAATACTTGCAGCATAAGTTTACTTCTAAGATTAGGGGCCCATTGAGCTTAAAATTCATTCTATTTATAGAAGAATTTGGTGAATGAGAGGTTAGGATTGAAAGTGGAAGAGAGGTGGAGATTGAATCTTTGGTGATCCATGTGAGGTGATCCAAGTGATTGAAATCTCATTGGTTAGGGAATTGACTTTCCCTTTTTGTAAATGGAAATGTAATTTAGGATTTATTTAATTCCCTTTTATTAATTACTTTAACCATGTCTTGATTCATTTTGATTGAATTGATTTATTTTGATTTTATTGGATAAGGAAATTAATTTGATTTAGTCATTAAATCACTTAGGAGATTAAATTTTATTTAATCAATTATGCCAATAAATTGAAGAATCATCTTGACATAATTAGGGGTATGATTACACATAGGGAAAATAGGGTCTATGGTTAGAGTAGACCAAATTAGGGTGGTTACAAGAAACACGTGGTGTGATCTGATGGTGTCAATGTAGAAAGGGTGTAGAAACTGCAAAAATCAGTAATTAAAGTATAGAAATTAGTATAATGTTCCAAAAGGATTAAATTGTAGAGATAAGTAAAGATTAATGTCAATATAGTTTAAGTGCAGATTTATGCATGGTTTTAAAGATTAAATCTGCACAATATTGGTTATCTCAGCAATTGTTTAATTCATGAGGGATTTTAAAGCAACTTTCAAAGTTAAAGGGAAAAGTGTATTAAATCAGATTTCAAAGGCATTCCTAGGATTTTCAAATCTTGAGGAGGAAAAGAGGATGATTAAATATAAAATTAGATTTTGCTGGTTGAAGATAGGAGGATATTTTATAGAGATATTTGGGGGAAAAGGAGAGGTGTATCTCCAAGGAAAAATTAGGATTTTCTTCTAATCTATATATTCTTTTTGTTCCATTGTCCAGAGGTTCCAATTTTTCTAAGGTTGACGTCTCGATAGATTCCAATTCTTTTGCTTGGTTCCATTTGGATGGTTCCAGTTTTCTTTTGGTTCCACAGAAATATAGTTCTTTCATTGTACTAGTTTTGTTTTCAGATAGAATACAAGTTTTCTTTGGTCTCTTGCACATTATTGAAGTGGTTTTTTCTGAGTAAAATCGTACACAACAGTGTAATTCATCACCATTAATACAAAAGTTCCAGATTCAAATATATGCTCTGTGTTTTTATTTTGGGTTATGAATCTCCCGATTCATTGCATGGATTTTGTTGTCGGGGTTTTGCTGACCGGGTCCGCCAACAGTCATAAGTTGTCACCGGGTTCCGGGGAAATCGGCCAACTCTGCCTGCAAAGGTTGTCTAGGGGAAATGAATCCTCCGGGCCTTCAAGCACCTGGGTGTCGGGTCACGATGGTGCGGGGCTCGGTTGGGAGAGGTGACTATTTTCGAGGGGGATAGCTGGTTACTTCAACTCATTCCTCCAGAGATTCAGAACAGTAAGGGTTTCCCGGAGTACTCTACACTTAGCAAATAAAATTAAAAGATCCTGCAGGGTTAGAAACGTTTATCTAACTACAGTCATGCCGAAATGTCCGGAACATCAACAATACTCTGAAAGATTACACTAAATACCGAAGAAATACACAACCATCAGTTAGCATTTTA
>MU224795.1:959822-992606 GCA_018584345.1 Thuja plicata | reverse complement strand
AAATTTCCCAGAACTGTCTCCTCAGGGGTATAAGTATTTGTACTAAGGGGATCAACCCCGGAAGCCTTTATTACAAAAGACTTGTATAAATTGGAAGAAGTCTTCACTGTATTCACCTTTTCTTGTAGGGACTCTACCAGTTGCTTGATTACCTCCAATGTGAGGTCCAGTCTGGAGTGCTGAGTCCTTACAAAATCAAATGATTCCTCACCCAGAATTCCAGATTTGGAAATTATATCTTCTCCCAGGGTGAGGAGATCTTCGAGCTCTACCTTCCACGCCTGGTAATTCTCGGCGTCACTCTCCGATTGCTCAATCAGTGCTTCTGCCTGGAGAATAACCTGTTGGGCCGTATATAGATTTGAGAGAGTGAACACTAGGAAATGCCAGGTGTTTTGTATCTATGAAGCGACCCATTCATCTACTGCCTAGGTCTTCTTTTTCATTACTCGCAGGGAGTCTGTGTCGCTCTTCGATAATTCCTCTGATGTGGAGGCCTGTGGAGGAGCGACGTTGATGGGTCTGGCCAGCTAAGCAAGAAACCCCATAAGGTTTGCATTTTTCTCTTTTTCTTCTTTGAGCCTTTGGGCCTCCTTTTCATATCGGGCCTCTACTGCCCTTGCTGCCTCCTTTAGCAGTCCACTTCACCCTGCTTCCCTCTTTTTCCCAAAGATACCTCTGCGATATTGTAATCTGCGGGATCCACGGTCACTTCATCGGTGCTTGGGGGAGGCATTGCCACTACTGCAACTGTTTCTCCACCCGGTCTAGTCTGGAGTGTATGGAATGTCTGGGCCTTCTTTGTTTTTGGCGGGGCCTGGGCTAAGGCCATCATTTCAGCCAGGGAGAGAGGGACTGTCAGAGCGGATTGGGCTTTTCTTTTCCTGCTTTCTGCCAACCATGGAGGTGGGAGAGGTGGCCTTCCTGCCAAAGTTTGTTCTTCAGATTCTCTCCCGGTTTCCGATGGCGGCTACTCCTTTTCAACATACATCTCCTCTACTCCTCTCCCTGTTGAAACTTCTTCTGCAGCAACATCCTCAATTTCTATGTCCTCAGCCTGGTCCCAGATGTCAATTGGTGAGTCTGGACCCTGGTCGGCTTCCTCAGGGATTTCTTCATGTTGCTCTTCTTCTTCTTCCTCATATGTCAGTAGTAAGGGAGGTATCGGGCTGAGATTCAGAGTTTGGACCGCTGTGATTACCTGCCCGAAGGTTGCCCCCGGGAGTGGCCTTGGGAACGAGGTGGCTGGGGTTATGGTTGATCCCGAAGTTCTGGGTCTGGGTTCCCCAACAGATGCCTTTTGTTCACTCAGTTTTTGTTGGTCCACTCCCGGATCTTGTACTGCCTGAGCCCCAGAGGCAATCTTTGGCCTTGCTTCTTCTATCTGCTGCTCTTCTTGCTCCGCAGCTTCTTGTTCCAGGTCCCGTAGGTCCACAGCCCCTTGTTCTTTCTCCGGGACTTCCGTCTCCGCTTGTGTGTCACCTCCTTGAATATTTTTGAATTCATCGGTTGCAAATAAATCAAACTCTTCCTGTGGAGGGGGACTGGCTGGGACCTCCACCTGTTCTGTTTCTCTCTCCAGTTCTAGGGAACTGGAAGAGAGGATCTCTACTTCTTTGGGGAGGGATGCCCTTGGCGCCGGTTCTGCCTTCGGCTGTGTAATATGCTTTCTCTTTCTCTGGGTGATTAGAGGCAACCCCGCATCGGCGATTGCTGCTGCCTCCGTAGGATCCACCCCTGTCGCCTTAATCATCAAGGCTGCCAGTGACGGGGAGGAAGGAGGATGAATTGGTCAGGCCATTAGCGGGGGAGTGGTAAGCCTCGTAATTAACTGCTCCCTCATTTTCTGGGAGGCTGCCACAGACTTCTTAATTTACTCTTGTATCGGGACTTCTTGCACAAAGGGTGTTGTTTCTATCCCCTTTCCTTTGTCTGCGCCTTGTGCAGAAGTCCCGGCCCCCGGAGTCAATTTTGGTACCGGCGGTGGTGTCACTTTTGGTACCAGTCTGGAGGCTAGACGCAGACTCCCGGGGCACGCCTTCTTAAAGTAGGCATGACTTCGCTCGACTACTTCCTGAGTGAAGTCCTCAATCATGTAGTCCTCCTGGATGGCCCAATTCATTACCGGCAGTGGCATTTTGTCAATCCCCTTTTATTTGTACTGGGGATCTATGGTGGGGACGTCGTCTGAGAAGTCCATTGGGAACCTTCAGAGATTTAGCTCCTACATCATTCCGTCTGTCATTCTATCATAATGCCGGCTGCGCACATCCATATCATCCTGTCAATCTACCTAGAAGTCTTCCATGTGTCCAAGGTGGGGCTCCGAAGCCCGGGGCAGTGCCATTGCAATCCTGCCATGCGGATCAAAATTTCTCCGTGCCAGATAAAATTCCTACAAGTTATAACATTTCAATTCATTGTCTGCCTCCTTTGCGGTGGCCAGATTGCAGGTGTAGTTCCCACAGGAGATTGGGAACAAAACATTGGGGACCTTCTTGTGGGCCAAGAGGGCATGTAACTCCATCATCTGCCGGCAATGTTCTAGCAGCACGATCTTGTCCCCACAATGTTTGGGCAAAAAGTAGGGTTTCCCAGAGAAGCCGACGACCCTAATGTATGTATGCTGCTGGAATTGAATGTAGTAGTGCCCATAACTACTAACAAATTTCATCGCCTCGGTAGATAGGCGGTATCCGGCATCCCAGGTGGGCGTGAGCAGATGGTAGTAAATGAAGGAGTCATTTACCTGGTAGTAACTGGGGAAGCTGGCCTCCCATTGAATCTGTGGGAAATGGTCCCATGGTGCTTTCTATCCCGGGTCAATCCTGAGAACGCCATTTGTAAGCAGGCCATTGGAGTGGGGCCTCTGTTGGGCCAAAGCCTAGAAAACATAAGAAGTCATATAGAACTTCTTCTTCTGGTTCACTTGCAAGAACTGGGAGTCGACATGATTGGAGATTATTGTCGCCCAGTCAAAGAATTCTCCCTTAGTAGATATGCCTAGGAGGAAATAGTACATCCATTTTGCAAATTCTTGGGCGGAGGGTTGCCCAAATACCTGGGCCAATGCTATCATCCCCATTTGGATGCTTTCCTTGAATTCAGAGCGAGGGATATCTATCTTCATTCTTTTTGGATCCCTCTTTGGGACCTTGAGCCAATTGGTGTTCATGTACACCCGGGCAGCATCCTCCAGTTGGTTGAACTGTTTCAAGGCCTCAGTCCTTATGACCACCGAGGCCCTGTCAAATTGTGGGATACCCAGGTCTGCTTGGAAAGTGACTGGGTCGAGGGACTTCAGTGGAGTGGGGTATCCCATGGGTTCTACAGGTGCGAGCATGACGACTCGGACAAAAGAGTTATAGTTGGCAGCCAGGGTTAGAACAAGCTCCAGAGACTGCACGGAGCATGGGAAGCAAGCTTCCTGAAGGATTCTGGAACCTCCGATGTTGGTTTCCATTTTGTCTCCATCCTGTCGCTGGATGTGCATTATCTTTACCAGGGCCTGCATTTCTGCCTAAGTCCCGACACTGGCGTCGGTCATCAATTTTACCTTGGACTCAATCTTTGAGCCCACAATCTCCTCATTATACACAAACTTCATGGTGAGGGGCAGCTTTGCCAGGGCCTTCTCTATCTTTGACTTTGCAGCTGCCCTGGTCTCTATTGTCGTTGGTAATTCTGGGCTTCCGGGAGGGGATGATGCAGATGCTTCAGACATGTTTGTAAGAGGAAGTCCAGACCTGCGAGACAAAGCAACCGTCAGAACATACTTATCAAAATAAAATAGTTACTCTGGGGTCTGGAGTTCTTACCACCACACCGTTTTCTTTTCTTGAAAAGTTAGTTTTACACAAAGATATCCGAAAAGCAAAACACATCATAAACTTAAGATATTCACTATATCTCCGTGTCTGGGAAATTTTATCACTTGGTGAAGACATAAGATGAATGGTGGAAGGAGGCCCGAGACCCAGAGAAATGACCGTTAGCAAAGAAGAATGTGGAGGCAGGTCTACGTGGACGCCACGTGCATTAGCATTAAATAGATGTGATGGCGATGACGACGGAGCCAACTGTTTGAAAGCACGAAAAAGGAAAGCCACTTGGCTGGAAGTAATTGTGCACATGGGAAATAAATGAGGCTTTGACAGCCTTGATGGAGGAGAGAGAAAACTGCCTGTTTGAAACCAGCCACGAGCCGAGTTTCAAACAGGTGGTTTTCTGCCTCGAAGCAAACTTGAAGGCGAAAACCAGAAGCGAAGGCAACTTGACCAGCTCGTCAAGCCACCTGGAAGGATACACACAGAGCTGAAGGATATACACATAGAAGGGAGGATATATATAAGGGCTAACTATAGATATGCACATATATACAAGAATATACACACGGGACGACTCCCGCGGGAAAACCGAACAAAGCAGAAACAGATATATACAATATTTTACATTATGTACATGTTATTTACAAACTATTTACAAACAAACAAACCCTGCACAGAAGGCGGACAACCTTCTAGCAGAGCCGACCCACCGACGGGTGGCAAGACCAGAAGACAAAAGAAAAGCATGACAGAGAAACAAAGAAAACTAAAACAAAACTAGGCAAACCAAGAGAACCAGAAAAGACGAAAGCAAAACAGAGGAGGGAAGCCGAAGCACCAACCTGAAAGCACAGAAGGCGGAGGGGAGGAAATATTATCACGAGAACTCTACAACAACTTCAAATCGTCAAGCCGTCGAGATCACCACCACGAAGCACTAGCGTACGTCCCAGAACAGGAGAAGGTGTTAAGCTTTGATTATCACAAATTTCTCTGTAACTGCTCTGCTAATCAATTTGAAAATTGCTCTAAGTGCTTGAAGATTTTAATCATGGTAAATGTGAAAATGACAGGTGAGTCTATTTATACCCGTGGTGAAAAAGTAATCCTCCTCCTTCCAGAGATTTTAGGTCAGGCGCAACCTCTGAAATCCGGGCCCGGGGATTCCTTACGATGATACTCCTAAGACTTAAGAACGTCATAGCAAAGAATCTCGGAGTCCAGAATTCGGCTTCCCACAAAAGATGACATCCGGGATCCGGGATCCCGGAGGTGAAAAACAAACCAAGGAAACAACCCACACCGGAGAAGAAAACCCCGGAGAAAGAAAGCAAAAAGGGAAAGAAAGACAAGGCAAAGCCGCAGCAAAAAGCAAAGCAAAAAGGAAAAAGGGGGGACCCAACATTTTGCACACAAAATGTAGGGACGGGGATGCAAGGAATAACATATTTATCTATGTATATGTTATCAGTCCTTAGTTTTAGCACTTTCAAAATTTTCCACGGTTCCAAGCTCTTTCCCCTTGTCTCTGCAATTATTCATGGCCTCTGGTCTAAAGCCCTAAGTCTTGATTGTGTCAAAATTGGCTAAAACCATAAACCCTTAAAGGCATGTTCTAATTTCATGTTACTTTTCAAGCCACTTAAGTCCCAGCAAATCCCATGTGCACTTTATCAATTTCAAGTTTATCTTTTAGTCGTGTAATCAAAACCAAATATTCCTTTATATCTAGTGACTTGGTGTGGGCTAGTATCTCTTAATCTCGTGATAAAATGGAATATGATATTTTCTCTTTGAGATTTCATGCAAGCTGTAGATCTTGTTTTGATTGTGCAATTCACATTATGTTGCAAGATAAATTCCAAGTCAGTTCTTTCTTTGGGAGATTCAGCGCAGGTCATCAATGCAGATCTAATCTTGTGGCTGACATGTGATCTCAAAGTGAACCATAAGTTAAGATTTTGTTTCAGTGATTCAGAGACTCAATTGGTCGTGTGATCTCCAGATAGACCTAGAGTCCAACGCAGGGTTACTTTTTCTCTTTGGTCATGTGATCTCGTAATGGACTTGGGGTTAAGTAAAATGTTTCAAGATTAAACAAGGGTCATTGATCTTGTCAGAGATGTGCAGTTTGCACTAGATCTCACAATGAAATGGTCAAGTACAAATATGTCTTGAGATTCAGAATTGTCTATTAATTAGTTCTATTTCTGACATGATCTAATGGACTTTCCATGATCTCGTAATCTATCTTGAGTTAGGCAAGTTGTTCAGCATCTTCAAAGTTTCACACAGTCATGAAATCTACAGATTCGATCATGGTTAAGAAAGGTAAGTTTGAGTTATGGTGGAGTTTTCATGGAACAAGATCATGGCCATTGATCAGAGTAGAGATCTACGGGTGGCATTTAATCTTGTAAAGATTTGATGAAGTACAAAAGTATTCAGAGAATTGGCGAGGATCGTAGATCAGGATTGAGATGAGTGGTTGGCACTTAATTCACATTAAAAGATGATGTCATGATATATTTGGAGATTACATGCAGATTGTGGATCTTTTTTAGATCATGTGCTTGGTGTCAGATCTCTAAGAAAACTCAAGGGTTAAGTTTTAATCTCATGACATGGAGATCCATTCAGTTGCGTGATCTCTATATAGACCTTGAGTTAAGCATGGTTAAGTTATGAGCTGAAGTTGAGTTGCACGGATATGATCTGGGCCATTGATTAAAGAAAGGATCTTATGGTTCTCGTGTAATATAGAAATAAACTTTGGAGTTATTAAAACATTCTGTGACTTATATTTTCTTTCAATCATTGAATCTCAAGATGGACTAGGGTTCTGAGCGAGTTAAGATTAGTCAAACATGGGTTTTCTAAGATCAAATCTGAACCATCAATGCAATGTTGATCTTAGGGCTTGCGCTAGATCTTTCAATAAACTATAAGGTTAAGAAAGGTTCTCGTGACTTAGAAATTCGCTTCAGTCACGTGATCTCCAGATGAACCTGAGTTAGGATCAAGTTAATGTGAAATTTCCAAGGATCAGACCAGAACCCTTGATATGTCTTGAATCAAGTGGTGTGCGCGTAATATCCCAATATACCAAGAGTTAAAGTAAATGTTCAGTGACTTGGATATTACATAGTCGCGCAATCTCCAAATAAAGTCAGGGTTAGAAGATAGTGAGAGATAGGTTACAAGGTGATGATAAAGATAAATTAAAATATAGACAAGTAAGATTTATTCCAATGGAAAACGTAAAGCCTCAAAGATAAAGTGATAAAAATCTAGAGTCATTAATGCATTACGCCTTGTTGTTGCGTGTCCAATCTGATCATGAGCCCGGGTAATTTAAAAGATCAACGGCCATGTTTTAAAGATATGTAGAGGTTCAATCTCAGCCATCCAAATTGTTGTCTATCCCATGAATGACTGTTATAACTATAATTTGAATATTTGAATCTATTTTCAAAGGGTTTCATGGTGGTGGACTCAGATTGGATCTCAGAGCTATTAATGACTAGATTTGATTTTATGGATTGATTTGAACAGCTGTTGAAGACCAGAGGGATTGAAATCTGATATGTGGAAATGCATTTATGTCTAGACTTGACATATATAATTTTATATCAAAGGATAAATGCTATTAGCAGTGCCTGGTCATTTATGCATTTATGTGAGCTAGTTTAAGAGTCATGCTTGGGATTTCTTGCACCTTAGGGTACTACGCTCACATCCATTGATTAGGGAAAATTTATTGTAGATTAGATTTACACAGATTAGAGAGAAGAGATAGGGTTTCAACTTGAAAATAGAATTAAATTTTTGACATGATTGGTTGTAAATCCTAACCCTAAATGTTCTAAATCTTGTAGCATTCTTGTTCCTATAAAAGAATATTCAAGACCATTTAGTAAGGGCTGGAGAATTGGGAAAGTAGAAAGAATTAGGCTTATACTTGTTTATATTCTAAGATATAGCAGATGTATTTCAGATTGTATTGAGATAGAATAGAAATCTTATGATCTTTTTCATATTATTGAACTATGTATTTCCTTGTCATATTGTTGCAGAAGCATGTTTTCATCATACTTAATATAAGTATCCTTAGGTTTTAAGTCTCTTCTCTGTGATATCTATGTGAGTTGTAATTTTTTTGGCTTAGTGTATAAGTCTTGCTTATACATATGTGTGTTCCACAATTCTTTGATCTTAGATAAAATTAAAATGCTTTGGATATTACATTGATTCTATCTAGTTATCTCCTTAACAATCTTATAGTGTGTGATTTGAGATATTTATGTCTATGGCTTTGAGTCTTTACCAATAGGTTGTTTAGTTGTAGTATTGTATTTAGGAAATTACCCAATGGATAAGATACTGATCTAATGCAAAGTATATTCTTTGGAGGTATAATTTTGAGTGGTTTGGCTATGTTCTATCCCACAAAATTTAATCAAACTCATTACCAAATTCTTTACTTTTCAATTATTGTTGTTATTCCACCCATGGTAGTGGAGAGTCAATGAATGCTAGGTTGGCATTTAGTACTTAATTACCATCTATCCATTGTTCAAATCCATGAGTAGAAGTTGTTGTAAATAATTGAGTTTATTTTAGATTAGGTGTACCTGCCTTGGTTTTGCAGAGCCAGAAGTGCAGAGGGAAGTCTTGTCCCTATAGTTGGTCCAGTTATCTTATAGAGCTTTCATAATTTGATCTAACCAATCCTAACATCATTCTTAGGATATGTTGTTTTCTTTTTATAGCATAACAGTTTTAAACACCAACAAGATGGTGACTCTGCTGGGGAATGATGTAGTAAATTGTCATAAATAGCCAGTATGTTGATCTTTGGAAGCATAGATTTATTCAAGTTTGGTCCTTTGTCATTTGTTTTATCATGAAGATTTCTCTATTTACAATTATTAATATTTGTTAGTGTTGTGATCCCAACTAGTGTTGGGTGGTGACTCTGAGTAATCTCTTCAATAGTGATGAGAATTAAAAAAATAATTTTGTCACACACTTTCCAATATGAGTTTAAAAATGACTAGTTATCAGTCAAAGAGACATCCTAAATATAGGTTCAGAAATGATTTCCCAACTAAATCCAAGTCTAATCATCCAGCTAGAAAAGAAATGGATACCAGTGGTATCCCTCAAGATGACTGACAAAGGGAAGGGATTAGAGAAGAAAGACCATTCCAACATAGCCAAGAAGGAAATGCATCTGAATATGGAGAAGTTGAGGCTGCAGATGTGGGACGCGGTGCAAATGAATATTATATAGTTCTTCTGATGAGAGAGAGGAAGAGGAATCTATTTCTACTCTTCCAGATCATTATAGTATGGATTCAAAACTTTCTAAAGTGGAAATATTTATCTAGGAGCAAGTGGCCATAAGACAATGAGGAGAGAAGAAAAAGGAAAATAAGATCAGACAAGATCAAGTTTTCCTTGAACAAATAATGAGGAGATTACTAGAGTTTGAGACAATGAATGATGTTGAAAAGCCTTAGAGATTTGAAGAGGAACCTATCATTCAAGTGGTTGATCATCAAGCCTCTAAAAATAAAGGAAAGAGAAGGATGAAATGGCTTATAATAAAAGAACCTGAAGGCCTCAAAAATCCAGTAGATCAAATGTCTAAGTTGGACATTGATCATGAAAAATCCAAAAATGAGCAAGAAATAATGGAAAAATGCTTGAGAAAGCTCAGGCCGATGCTACTATTTTGGAGATGAAGAGGAAAATTGATTTCCTCTAGCAATCCTCTAGGTTCTTTCATCTTGGTGTAGAAGGAGCTACAACATCAAATGCTAATGCCTCTTCTTCTCAAGTTAATACCTCTTCTCAAGGGAGACCCACTCATGCTTAAAGGTATAAGCAATTTTATTTCCATAACATATTTTGTTATCCTAATGTAGTTCCAAGTGAACTTTGAGATAAACTTCCCAAATTTGTTGGGAATAATGTAATTGGATGTGGAGAGCACTTAAAAAAATTTAAGGACATGATGGATGATTGTGAAATTCTGCATGATGATGTATTAATGAAACATTTTGTTCAATGTTTTGTTGAGGAAGCCAGAGATTAATTAAAAGGCTTACCCTATAATTCTGTAGGGTCAACGGAAGAACTAGTTGATTTCTTTAAGGATCAATGTGGTGATAAGACCAATGAAAAATTCATGTTGAATGAATTCAAAAATATTAAAAAGAATCAGAATGAAGATGTTGTAGAATTCAACATAAGATTTCAGAGAGCTATGTATAAAATTTTCTCAGTCATGACACTTGATGACAAGGTTTTTTTAGCTACTTATCTTAATGCTTTTAATTCTAAGTTGAGATACCTCCTAAGAGACAAGAATCTAAAGAATATAAGAGAATCTTATAAGACAACTATCAATATAGAAATTAATTTGAGGGTCTCTGGGAAGTTGGGTAGAAGAGATGATGGGAATTTTTCTAAGAAGGAATCAGATAGACTATAAAATGCTAAACCTAAAGAGGTGATCAATATGAAATAGATATTAAGTGGTATAGAGGACCTAAAGCTAAGAGAGAGTAAGAATCCTAGAGATCTAAACAATAACAGGTTATCTTATAATAGTTATAATCCTTAAAACAGGATACAAAACCACCCATATGGTACCCAATACAAATCTTGGCAACGCATTATTTCACAAAGGAAAGGCAAACCTAATAAAGGAACTCCTGATCCTCTACAAACAAATTTTGTTAATATGGGTTATGAGGATCCTTGGTGTGAATATTGTCACATTCCATATGAACCTAATTATTGTTTAGTTTATTTTCAAGTACAACAAGAAAGATAATATGAGAAAAAACTATATGATGATGTTGGGAATGCAATGGCGTCTGCAGATTTGAAAAGTGAGGAATCTGATGACCAAGGCCAAGATGAGGAATTGTCTTCATCAGATGAGGAAGAGTTTGATGATCAGGCTATCAATCAGGATATGCGTTCATATGATGAAAAGGAAGCAAACATTGATAATGTAATGTGCAATGTTGCAAAATTTAGAGAACATTTTATTGCAAGCAGACCTTCAAAATAAGAAATTACTCAAATCACAACAAACATGGTTGGTCAAGCCCAGAGTAACTATAATTCGAGAAATAGGACAGTTGGTATTGCGGATGGAAAAATAGCTGGTATATTTATCAAAGAGACATGAACAAGCCCCAAGAAGACATCAGAAAAAGAAAAAAATGATGAGGGTGTAAATAAAATAAAAGTAAGAATAGAGGATGCACCAAGTAATCCAAATCTGGTCCATAAGGTTAAAGAAAATACACCAGAGATAAGGGTGTCCTCTATGAAAAAGGATAAAAAAGAGGTTGAGCCAGACAAGGATGCACAAGATGAAGTTAAAAGTTTTTTCACTATCAAGCTGGATATCTCTAATAATATTTACTCCCTTGTTGATGTGGGAAATTTCTTTTCACAGATCTTTGTTAGAGTTCCCTTTTTAGAAATGATGAGGATTCCTGAGCACAAAGAGAAAGTCATCTCATGGATAAATAGAATTTCTTCTGCAGGGTCCCTAAAGTCAGAGATGGGTAAGAAGAAGGGAAATGATAAGGGGAAATCAGATAAAAAGGAAAAATAATAAGAAGAGATCATTTCTAAGATCCCTCAGATTTTGTTCATTAAAAATCATGTCAATACTCCTTTGGGACCTATGAACCCCTTTTTTCTTGACCTTAGTTATTAATGGTAAGATGCTAAAAAATTGTATGAATGATTCACGACCATCCAATACTGTTATGCCTATAGAGATAATGAAGACAATGGGACTGCAAGTTGACAATCCTCATAGAATGTGTCAAGCAATGGACTCTAGATAAATCCCTATCATTGGTACTATTAAGGCTTTTCCTTATACATTGGAAGCATATCTAGAGAAGATACTTACAATGAGTGTCCTAGTTGTTAAAATTCCACCTCAATATGGAATGTTGTTGTCTAGGAAATGGAGTGCCTCAAATGTGAGGGAGTATACAATGTGATTTGTCTTTTGCAACTTTTGATATAGCTAGAAATAATGTTAAGGTATCCAAGGAGACCAGAACCCCTCATATGATTGATGAAAATGAAGATGAATATACTAATTATTTCTTGGATACTAATATGGGATCTTTACAAGTTCAAGGTCTTAAGCTTGAAGATGAGGTCCAACATTTGACTTTTCCAGAGGAAGTGGTTGTCTCCATTTATTTGGAGAATGGACTAGATCATGTCTCAAGTGATGAGTGTCCTCAATGTTTGCATGAGGTTCAATATTCTTCTTAATCCATTGACATGCAACCTATTGATATGAGTAGATCAAATGATGATTATTCTAGCTACATGGCAGAATATGAGTGATTTTCTAAACTAGATGGTGTTTCTCCCAAATATGGCAGTGCATTAGGCATTACTGATTATTGCATTGGATCTCATTTTTTTCTAATTGATGAATGCAATGTACATATGCCACATATTTTTCATATGTCTAATTTTCTTTCTCACTCTAATGTTGAATATGCTAATCTTTTTTTCCAATGAGAAAATGGTATCTGACAATGGATCAAATCAGACACATGAAAGAAAATGTTTTAGTTTGTTTCGAGACTAGGGAGTAGAAAATTTTGAATATGATAGGGGCAATCTAGATGAGAATTTTTGTGATGGTGTTAGGCCATTAGAGTTGGTTTGATCTTTTTTAGATCAAAAAATAAGTGGAAGACTTGAGTTCATTTTTTGTTACAAGTCTATACATATTTTCTTTATGTGATTTCCTATCTTAGGTTAGTTTTCTACTTTGTCTAGTGGTCTGCTTCTCCCAGAAATCCTAAATCCTTTTCATGCCTATAAAAGGTATGCATCCCCATATGGAGCCACTATTATTACTTGCAAAATTTTCCATGGTTCCAAGCTCTTTCCCCTTGTCTCTGCAATTATTCATGGCCTATGGCCTAAAGAGCTAAGTCTTGATTGTGTCAAAATTGACTAAAAGCCTAAACCCTTCAAGGCATGTTCTAATTTCATGTTACTTTTCAAGCCACTTAAGTTTCAAAAAATCTCATGTGCGCTCTATCGATTTTGAGTCTATCTCTTAGTAGATCCAAACTCGATATTCCTTTATATCTAGAGACTTGGCATGGGCTTGTATCTCTTAATCTTGTGATAAAATAGAATATTCTCTTTACTCTTAGATATTTCACGTAGGCCATAGATCTTGTTTTGATCATGTAGTTCACGTTATGTTGTGAGATAAAGTCCAAGTCTGTTCTTTCTTTGGGAGATTCAATGCAGGCTGTCGATGCAGATCTAATCCTATGGCTAGAACATGATATCGAAGTAAACCATGAGTTAAGTTTCTCTTTTAGCGATTCAGAGACTCAATTGGTTGCATGATCTCTAGATAAACCAAGAGTCAGACACAGGGTTAATTTTTCTCTTTGGTCGTATGATCTCATAATGGACTCAGGGTTAAGTAAAATGTTTTGAGATTAAACAAGGGTCTTTGATCTTGTTAGAGATGTGAGGTTCATGCTAGATCTCACAGTAAAATGGTCAAGTACAAATATGTCTTGAGATTTAGTGCTTTTATTGATCGAGTTCTATTTATGATATAATTTGATGGACTCCACGTGATCTCCTAATATAACTTGACGTAGGTAAGTTGTTTAGCCACTTCAAAGTTTGACACAGTCGCAAAATCTCTAGATTTGATCATGGTTAAGAAAGGTAAGTTTGATTTATGGTAGATTTTGCACAAAATAGGATCATGGCTGTTGATCAGAGCAAAGATTTGGGGCTAGTGTTTAATCTTGTAAATATTTGATGAAGTACATAAGTATTTAGAGACTTGGTGAGGATCATAGATCATGATAGAGATGAGTGGTTGGCACTTAATCTCACATTAAAAGATGATGTCATGATATATTTAGAGATTACATGCAGACCATGGATCTTGTTTAGATCGTGTTCTTGGCGTGAGATCTCAAAGAGAACTCAAGGGTTAAGTTTTTACCTCACAACTTGGAGATCCCTTCAGTCATGTGATCTCTAGATAGATCTTGAGTTAAGCATGGTTAAGTTCTGATCTGAATTTTAGTTGCACGGTTATGATCTGGACCGTTGATTATAGAAAGGATTAGGTATGGTTCTCGTGTAATCTCAAAATAAACTCTAGATTTAGTAAAATAGTCCGCGACTTAGATTTTCCTTCAGTTGCTGAATCTCGGGATGGACTAGGGTTTTGATCGAGTTAAGATTAGTCAAGCATGGGTTGTCTGAGATCAAATCTGAAATGTCAATGCAATGTTGATCTTAGGGCTTGTGCTATATCTCTGAATAAAATCTAAGGTTAAGAAAAGTTCTCGCGACTTGGAGATTCTCTTCAGTCACATGATTTCTAGATGAACCTGAGTTAGGATCAAGTTAATATGAAGTTTCCAAGGATTAGATCAGAATCTTTGATATGTCTTGAATCTAGCGGCGTGCGTGTAATCTACCAACATACCCTCAGTTAAATAAAATGTTTAGCAACTTGGAGATTACACTATTGCATAGTCTCCAAATAAATTCAGGGTTAGAAGCTAGTCATAGACAGGTTAAAGGCTAAGAAAAAAGATAAATTAAAATGCAAACAAGTCAAATTTAATCCAACGAACATCGTAAAGCCTCAAAGATAAAGTGATCAAAATCTAGTCATTAAGGCATTGCACCTTTCTGCCACATGTCCAATCTGATCATGAGACTGGGTAATTTAGAAGATTAGCGACCATGCTTTAAAGATATGCAAAGGTTCAATCTTAGCCATCCAAATTGTTGTCCGCACCACTTATGACTATTATAACTATAATTTGAATATTTGAATATATTTTTAGAGGGTTTCATGGTGGTGGACTCAGATTTGATCTTAGACCTATTAATGACCAAATCTGATCTTATGGATCAATTTGCATAATTGTTGAAGACCAAAGGGATTGAAATGTGATATGTGGAAATGCATTTATGTCCAGACTTGACATATATAATTTTATGTCAGAGGATAAATTCTATTAGTGGTGACTGGTCATTTGTGCATTTATGTGAGCTACATTAAGAGTCATGCTTAGGATTTATTGCACCTTAGGGTACTGCGCTCACATCCATGGATTAGGGAAAATTTATTGCAAATTGGATTTGTATAGATTGAAGAGAATAGATAGGGTTTCAACTTGACAAAAAAATTAAATACTTGACATGAATGGTTGTAAACCCTAACCCTAAATGGTCTGAATCTTGTAGCATTCTTGTTCCTATAAAAGAATATTCAAGACCATTTAGTAAGGGCTGGAGAATTGGGAAAGTAGAAAGCATTAGGCTTATACTTGTTTCTAGTCTAGGATATAGCAAATGTATTTCAGATTGTATTGAGAAAGAATAGAAAGCTTATGATCGTTTGCATAGATAGAATATTGTTTCTAGTCTTGGTTATAGTAGATGTATTTCCTTGTCATATTATTGCAAAATCATGTTTTCATCATACTTAATATAAGTATTCTCAGGTTTTAAGTCTCTCCTCTGTGATATCTCTATGAGGTGTAAGTTTTTTGGCTTACTGTATAAGTCTTTCTTATACATATGTGTATTCCAAAAGTCTTTGATCTTAGATTAAATTAAAATTCTTCGGATATTATATTGATTCTATCTAGTTATCTGCTTAAGGATCTTGTAGTGTGTGATCTAAGATATTTATATTTATGGCTTTGAATCTTTACAAATAGGTTGTTTCAGTTGTAGTATTCTATTTAGGAATTTACCCAATGGATAAGGTACTGATCTAAAGCAAATTATATTCTTTGGAGGTATAAATCTGAGTGGTTTGGCTATTTTCTGTCCCACAAAATTTAATCAAACTCATTACCAAATTCTTTACTTTTCAGTTTTTGTTGTTATTCCACCCATGGTAGTGGAGACTCAATGAATGCTAGGTTGGCATTGAGTACTTACTTACCATCTATCTGCTCTTCAAATCCATAAGTAAAAGGTTTTGTAAAGAATTGAGTTTAGTCTGGATTAGGTGTACCTACCTTGGTTTTGCAGAGCTAGGAGTGCAAAGAAAATTCTTGTCCCTATAGTGTTAGGAATAACAATCCACAATACAAATGAGAGGGGGGGGGGGTTGAATCAGTTGTGATACAGATTATTAAACTTTAAACTTTATAAACCATATCTACAAATGTAAATGATAACACAGTAAATGCCAACACCATAACACAATATTTGTTGTTGAGGAAACCCTATTAAAGGTAAAACCCCAGTGGGAATTAACACCAAAAAAATGATGTACTGAGAGTATAGTATCCCTCTTAAAAGATTTAGCTTTGTTAGGAGCTTATTACAACATTACAGTACACCGTCCCCAGGGATAACTTTAAGAAACACCCTCCTAGGAAAAAGTGTAAAGGCCTGGCGAATTGTGCATTAATTTAGGGGCAAAATTTTATTGATGATGGTAAATTTTTGTCCAAACTAGGAAAATAATATAAATGCGTAGACGATTTTTTCCCTACCGAATGAAAATTCTATAAAATTGTGGCAAATTATAAATAAATTTGGGGGAAAATATATAATATATGAGGCAAATTATTTTCTTGTGAAGGTAAAAAAAATATTTGTATAGGCTATTTTCATGTTTGGTTTGAAAATAAATTTATTTTATTGGCTAATCTATCATTAATTATGGGAAAAATAAATATTTTATTTGGCAATTTTCAAAAGATGGGATTCGTCAATGCGTCATGTGGGCCAAAGCCAACTAATATTAAATGTCTTATTTGAGACCATTTGATTATCCTAGACCAATGGATTAAGTTTAATTTTGGCCCAATTTTGTGAAAGAAATAGAGTTTTCCAAGAAGTCACCCGAATAATGACACGTAACATTGTAATTAATGCAACTTGCAACAAATATCGCTTTTATTTGTTGCGAATATAAATGATCACACATTAGACACATAACCTAATTAGGTATTGTTTAATGTATTATTTGAGACCATTTGATCATCCTAGATCAATGGTTGAAAATTAATTTCAGACTAAATTTCGGAAGGAAACTGACTTCTGCAAGAAGTCATCGGAATGATGACACGTATCAAGCCTTAAAAAGTGCACCGTAACCATGATCATTGATTACTACTGGCTATTTGTTGATGTGGAGGGTGGATAGTGCAACTGCAACTTGTAACTTGTAACTCAAAAAGAAATAAATGCCTTGTCAGTGACATTCTTTAACTGTCAATAGTACACATGCATTTATGGAAAAATTAATGGGAACGATTTACATTTAGATATGAAAGATTAAGGACACTTGATTTAAATCTCTCATACACATAATATGCATAATGCATTTATGGAAATTGCATTAAATATGATTAAAGAAAGAATAATTATTAATTGCTAAGTATCTGTGATCACTACTATCAATCAAGGGGCCGGGGCTATTTAAAGAGAATCTGGTTTCTTTCTTCTTCATTTTGCTTTTGGTAGATTAAGAGTCAGAGCTGCCGGTGGTAGAAATTGTGCCTCTGGTTTTAAGGTTTAGGGTTTTAGGTCTTTAGGCTTTCAAGAATTAAAGATGGATGAACCAATCTGTTTGAGATGCACATCCCTAGATGACTAGAGGTCCTTTTTGGGCAATATCTTAGAAGAAATCCTCACTTCCGTTTGTAGTGAGGTTGGTGGCGATGCTTTTATAAATTCTAGTATGTTGATGTTATTGGGTCGAGAGTTCCTTGAGAATGTCGATAGATACCACATCTACATGGACATTACTTCCTGGTTTTTTTCATCTCTCCTCAACCTAGGACGACAGAAGGTGGATATGATGATGTTGTTTAAGAAGGTTTTTAAAGAGAAATTCTTGAAGGATGATGTCAATGTTATTGTTTTTGCAGAATTAGGGCTGTGGATCCCTTGGCTAAGAGATATACACAAGTTGTTGGTGCCGGGCAGAAATGTAGCCAGACAACCCTTTCTGTTGAACCTCAATGACGAGCAACTAATTGACATAGGAAATGGGCATGACTTGGGAGGGATTGTCTTCGGAAATGGTTTTACCTTGATGAATTCGATGAGTGGACTACACATGGCTTGATGAATTCTCATAGATTATCCTCTCTGGAAAAATCTACTCAGACGAAAGGGAAGATGACGATCCCTGATTCCCTAGTTTACCCTTTCCTGTTACCCTAGTTTTTTGACAATAGACATGCAAAGTTTCACTTTTTTTAACTGATAAGAAGTTGCCTAGTAGGTTTCTATTTTTACTGTACGATGTAAATTTTTGAAAAAAAATAAAAAATTTCCAAGTTAGTTTTAATTTTCTTTTAATGGGTACAAAAAATGATTCTTAGACTTCTTTGTGATTACAATATTTTAATTAGTTGCTTTACTTGTGTATTAGACATTTAAGTATATGCTTAAGTGATGGATTAGTACTTCCATTTTTTAAATTTGAAGACTTAGATTCTGAATTTTTAAAACAATTAAGTTTCTTTATCAGTCTAGAGAAAGTTTCTATTTTTAATTTTCCAATGTGTCATATCGATGTGTGATTATAAGATAGAAATAATAGAGTTAAAATCTAAATCCGGCTACACTGTAAAACTAAACATTTAATAACATTTATTAAATGTAATAACTAATAAGCTAAATTTGTAATTTAAAATGATTAAGTTACACTCACACATGTCCTAGTGACATCAAATGACAAGCCAAAAGTTAATGGGACCCGCGATAGTGCGACAGTGCCAGCGACTGTTGGATGAGCATAGATTAACGGTGTGTGGTTTATTTCAAGCTGAAAGGGAAAAGAAACCCCATTTTTGCAAACCTATTCTGAAATAATCTAAATGAGCTCAAAATCATAGTCATAGAATAAGTATCACTTACCTTTGCCTCAAATTAAAATGTAGCAATGTAGTCGTGACTCGCCAATGCAGTATTGAGTATACATTTGCACTCAATAGTCTGAAACTTATGAAACTACACTACAATCAAATATAGAGATATCATAGAGATATTAGAATGTTTTTATACTAATCCTTCTTCCAAAAATTCGGCGGGAGGTATTAGGTATACAGATATTTGGTGAAGCCCGTGTAATTATAACACATCTTTTGTTATTTTCAAGGTGATTATGAGTCATCCAATACCTTTGCATTATTAATAAAGTTGGCTAAATTATGTTGGTTAGAGACACACATCCATAAAATGCTAGGAAAATATAGGCCTTTGATTTGGGGTTGCTTAGAAATTACAGGCGAATGTTTTAAATTTATGGGGACCAAAATTTATACTCCATTGGCGATAATGTGTAAGAAATGCAAAAATTAAATAAACCGATGGGAGATGAACCCGAGCTTTGGACCCAATATTAATAAATGTCAGGCGATAGGGTTAATTAAATATGTCAAAAATATTTTCCAATTTTGGGGTCGTCGACATGCGACATTCATCAAATGATGAATAATCGCCACTAAAGTTTCCGTTGACCATCCCTGTTAGGAGATAGACCCTGTTAGTTTTCAAAATAAATAGTAGGCTCACTACCAGGGCATACTACCCAAAGAATTTTAAAACCACCCTCAAGGATTTACAATCTGAACAAGTATATAAAGGCAAATACACAATCCAGTGAACTGTCTAATAGCAATTGTCTTTGCTTGATCAATTCTGATGAAGTATGTTCTCATAACTCTTCTCTACATCCCACAGTCAAATAAGCCTTGAAGCTTCCACAATTATTTTCTCTTCTCCAATCTCAACCACACCTTTCCAAGAGGAAAGATCACTCATATATACCTTCTTACAATAAATCATTAGGTCATCCAATTAAGCTTTCATAATACACAAATAATTAATTAGGTCAGAAAATTAGGATTTCCCAATATACAAATAACTATATAACCTCTTGCTAAGATACACATGGTACCTATAACAAGTATACATCAAATATAATTCATCACTTATACTTCTAGATCCACAATCCATTCTCATAGTTCATAATACATGCTACATGTCTGAAGTCGGCCGCCAAAAAGGTTTTCTCCAGAATACACACCACAGCTGATGTCACAAGTAACCAAACAACAATCAAACTCAACCCATTACTCCAAAATCTGTTGGATCTCCAATAGTAAGCTCACATCATCTAAAATATCTTCTCCAAAAAGATATACCCAAAACTCAAAGACCTTCTCTATCCATCATTAGAGTTGCAGTCCAGAAAACCAATTTCACCAAAACAACAGTAATATCCACAATCTACATTATAAAGCCAAGAAACCTTAGGAGTAAGGTCAACACACATCCTTATGCATATATCAAACTTTGATCAATCTCAATCATTCGTACAATGTCCATACACTTCTTCCAATCAAGTAACCAGTCTGTCTTCTCTACAAAAATATATGTTGCCATTAGTGAAAAATATCAACAACATGATTAGTGCCCAAAATTGATATCATCCAACAATCTCCCCCTTTGGCATTGATAGAAACATATGGTAAAATCCATATGTATCAACCCAAATGTACTCTCTCTCAATACAATCTTCTCAATATCCTCAACACAAATCTCCCAAAATAATAGGGATTTTCACATAGATTCCTTCCCCCTTTGGAAACAATGGCAAAGGGTGCCATAACTCATCTGTAGTCTTTTTTAAGGTGTAGTTTATTTTCAAATATTCATGTGCAATCAGCCAAGTGCATGATCACCCAAATGTTCTCCATGGTATTCTCCTACAATCACTGCCCTTGAGGAGTACATCCATACATCAAGTACAAAAAGTAATATGGCTTTGATAACCACTGGAGTCATGCATGTCTGCATCAATTAATTACCATTGGGAGGGGCCATCACCCCAAGCTTGCTTCTGAGATATTCAAAATCATCTTTTGGCAAAGGTTTAGTAAATATATCTGCTATTTGTTCCTTTGTGCTAATTTATTCTAATTTAATTTCCTTCGCTGCTACCTTCTCCCTCAAGAAATGATACTTAATGGAAATATGATTTATCTTTGAATGCATCATAGGATTCTTCGATATGTTTATTGTGCTGGTGTTATCATAGTGGATAACCACAGTTCTTCAAAAACTATCCCAATGTCCTTCAACATTTGTTTCATCCAAACAACTTGTGTACAATTTATTGTAGCAGCAACATACTCTGACTCAGCAGTAGATTGAGAAATATAGTTCTGCTTCTTTCTCAACCAAGAAACCAGACTTTCCCCATGGAAAAATGCACCACCACTTGTACTTTTTCTTTCATCTACATTTCCTACCCAATCAGCATTAGTATAAGCCTATAAAGTAAAATCTTCTAATTTTTCATACCATAATCCATATTCTATTGTTCCTTTCAAATATGAAAAAAATTCTTTTTACAGCAGCAAAGTGTGTCTCCTTAGGATCTGCCTAATATCTAGCCACAATTCCAACTGCATTGGTAATATATTTTCTAGTGTGAGTTAGGTATTGTACACCTCCAATCATCAATCTGTATTTGGTCTGTGCAATACTTTGAGTCTCATCATTATTTGTCAATTTGTGTCTAGACACTATAGGTGTCCCAACAGGTTTACAATCTTCCATTCCAACCTTCTTCAACATTTCCTTAAGATACTTGGTTTGAGATATAAAAATGCCTTTCTTTCTCTAATTAACTTGTAAACCAAGAAAAAATTTCATCTCCACAATCATTGAAATTTCAAACTCATTCTCCATTTGTTTAGCAAATTTCTTACTCATTTTATCATTGCCTCCAAAAATGATATCATCAACAAAAACTTCTATAATTAAGATTCCATCTTCATCAGCTCTTAAATAGAAATTACTATCTGACCTTTTCTGAAACCAAGATGAAGTAAATATTTGTCTAGTCTTGCATACCATACCCTTGGTGCTTGTTTCAGTCCATATAGTGCCTTCTTCAGTTTGCAAACCATGTTTTCATCATATGTCAAAGGAAAACCATCAGGTTGCTTAATGTAAACTTATTCTTCTAGATCACCATTCAAGAATGTTGACTTCACATCCATCTAATATACTTTAAATTCTTTATGTGCAACATAAGAAAGAAATAATCTCACAACTTCCAATCTAGGAACATGAGAAAATGTTTCTTCATAGTCTACAACTTCTTATTGTGAGTAGCCTTTACATACCAGTCTTGCCTTGTTTCTTACCACTATTCCTTCCTCATCCATTTTGTTTGTAAAAACCCATTTAGTACCAATCACATTTTTATTATTAGGTCTTGGAACCAGTTCCCAAGTATTATTTTTCTTTATCAGATCAAGTTATTCTTCCATAGCTTTAGTCCAAGATTCATCTCTACATGCTTCATCAATAGTCTTTGGTTCAACTTGAGAAATCAAGAAAATTACATCTCTAGCTTTAGATCTCGTCATCATCCCTTTGTTTGCATCACCAATAATTTGATCTTCGGGATGGTTCCTCTTGACATACCTTGGTGTTCTAATTGTCTCAGTAGCTTTAGTCAGTGCTTCTTCAATCCCATTCTTGATCATCAAGGGTTCTTCGGGTTCAACAACAACCTCTTTTATTTTTTTTATCTGACCACAAGCATATATCCTTTCCTGAATATGAAACTTTTCATCTATCCTCACATTGGCGCTTTCAATCAACTTTCTCAATCTCAGATTGAAACATTTATATGCTTTACTCTTAGTGGAATAACCAAGAAAGACTCCTTCATCACTTCTAGCTTCAAACTTTCCTATCTCATCATCTCTCTTGATATAACATTTACTACAAAATATTAAGAAATATTTTACACTAGGTGTATGATCAAACCATAATTCATAGGGTGTTTTACTTGTGCCTTCTCTAATTTGAATTTTGTTCAAGGTGTACAAACCAGTGCCAACTACTTCTCTCCAGTGAACATGTGACACATTTCCTTCCACAAACATAGTTCTAGCAGCATCTAATATAGTTTTGTTTCTTCACTCTGCTATCTCATTCTATTTTGGAGTTCTAGGAGCCGATGTCTGTCTGTATATTCCATGCTCTTCACAATATGAATTGAATAATTCTGATGTAAATTCTCCACCTCTATCTAATCTCAAACATTTTATCTTCAAGTCAAATTCATTCTCAACTTTTTCTTTAAATAATTTGAACTTGTCGAATGCTTCAGATTTCTCTCTTAGGTATGTAACCCACATAATTCTAGAGAAGTCATCAACAAAAGGTATAAAGTACCTTTCACCATAGTATGATCTTGTTCTTGTAGGACCACACAGATATGTATGCACCAAATCCAACTTCCCTTTTTCTGAATTAGCTTTTCTCTTGAAAGTGCTTCTAGTCTGCTTCCCCATAGCACACTCTCTGCACATAGTGTTAGATGGCTTTAAAATTTTAGGTAGATCTCTTACTTCTTTTTTCATACTTGAATTCACACTGTTATCAAAATTAACATGACAAAATCTTCTATGCCATAACCAGCTTTCATCAACCTTCACAATAAAACAAGAAGCTTCAGATGTGTTCAATTCAAATACATTAGCTCTGGATTTAGTACTAGATGCTATCAAGTCTCTTGTTTTACTCTTGATAGAACATTTCCCATTAATGAAATTTCATTGATAACCCTTGTCCACTATCTTTCCAACACAACAATTTATATTGAATTCCATCAACAAGTAATACATTGTCAGCGTTATTCTTTTAATCCAAACAAATAGATCCAATCCCAACAATAAGTTTAGGAGTATTGTCACCAAATCTAACAACACCACCATCATGTCTTTTCAAACTTACAAACTTGTTTTTATCTCCTGTCATATGATGTGAACAACCATTGTCTATAAACCATTCAGATTTATTTTCAAGATGAGATACTAAATATTTTTCTTCATGCATAGGTTCATCATCCTCAATAGAAATAAATCCAATTTCATCATAGTCACCATCATCATCATTAGATATTCCCTCACTAGCATAATAACATTCCTTGTCTTTTGAAAATTTAGACTAGAAAAACTTAGGTTTGTGCTTTGGAATTCTTATAGGACATCTAGATGCAAAATGACCAATCCTGTTACATGAAAGAAATTTCAAAGGTAATTTGCCTCAAAATTTACCCTTACCTCTCTTTCTCTTCTAGAAATCAGTGCCACAACTTCATCTAGATTCCTTTATTCTTCATGTATTTGTTCCCATTCATTAGCATAGGCTCCAAGTTCTTTTAAATCACTACTTCTTGTGCTTGCATTTCCAGGTAAGATCCTTTTGTTCTTGTGCACGGTTGCCTTGAATGCTAACTCAACTTTAGGTAAAGTGTCTCCCAATTCTATGGCCTCAAATTTAGTTATCTTTCCAATCAATATCTCTTTGGTAAAGTTCAGTATCAAAGGTATGATCTCCTCTATAGCTTGAACTTTGGTTCTATAAGAAGGTGTCAAAGATTTGAGAATTCTTTCAATCACTTCTTCCTTATTGTAAGTTCCTCCAGAGTTCCTAATACCAATAACCACTTCATTAATTCTCCATCCATATGCTTTGATGTTCTCATATTTTCTCATCTTTAGTGATTCCATTTTTGTCTTCTAGTTTTGTAACTTTCCCTGCTTAGTAAACTTGTTGTTGGAAAGTGACAATGCAAGCAATTGTTAATTTGTCATTGCTGTCAAACCTTAACTGGTGAGACTATTGTTATCTGTTTGGGTACCATATCTATTGGTGATGAAGAAGATTTAACAAGAAGACCAAGTGAATGGTTGAGTTAAGGAAAATAAAAGGGTACTTGATCAGTTGGCACTCTGGCAAAGTAATTAGTTGTTTATCTTTCAAAGATAGTTTTTATGGCTGTTTTGTGCCGAGCAAAGTTGCTTGTGCTGAGCAAAGTTGTTTGTGCCAAGCAAAGTTGTTTGTGACGAGCAAGTTTGTTCAATGTTGAGCACCAGTGAAATTGCCGAGTGAAAACAATGATGTTGGCCAACTTACAGTAATTGGATTAATGATGAGATTTGAGATCTCTAGCAGACTTAGTTAATTTTATTGGGATATGTAATGTTAATTAAAGATTGATCCATGTCATTTAATGTATGGGTAACCATAATTAATACATGGTTTCAAGATTTAATTAGAGACTACTTGGAGAAGTAAATGTAATTTAAATGATGGAATGATCCGTTTGATCTGACCTAACCTAAGATCTACGATCCTGATTAAGCAGCAAAGATTTATCTGACCTAGATAGAGAGGTATATGATAACCTCAGGGGGTTATTCATTTAGTGTGTGGAAGTATACATGTGTGTATGCAAGGGGATTGCATAGTTGATTTACTGATTGGCATGACCTAGTAGAGAAGGATAAATACATAAGCAGAGAGTTGCATGTGTGATTGCTTGATGGAATTCCAAGCAAATCAGAAGATTGAAATGACAATGCAGGCCATCCAGTAAGTCAACATCAGAGCTGTAATTGGATTTGAATTTGCAAAGTAAGTTGTATGTATCATATCACAACTGCTGATTACTTTCTAACCATTGTATCAGTTAAATCCTTTAATAAGGTTGACCTAACAGTCATTTGTATAAATCCTCTAACAAGGTGACATTCAGGTGGAATGTTCTAAGTCCTCTAACATGGCCACTAACAGGGTGATTAAATCCTTTAACTAGGTCACACATAATAGTGTGTTATTGTAACCTTTAACAGGGTTGGCTCCTCACATAGCTCACTTCAGAAGAGTGAAAACTTGGTAGCATGTTCTAGACCTGAGGATAACTGATTCACCCCTCCCCTCTCAGTTATTCTAAATTCATTCTAACAATTGGTATCAGAGGTTTGGTCTCCTAAAAATAGTTTGAAGGTACTTGGAGCGAAAAGATCAAGATGTATAAGAAGGAGGTTCCAAAGTTGAACAAAGATAACTTCCCTGCATGGCAGAGTTTGATGAAACTATATCTGGCCGGTATTGGAGATAATGCTAAGCGAATTATTGAAAATGACTATGTATCACCTACTACTCCTCTCACAGCTACACAACTAAGAGAAAAGAAAGATCACAATCAAGCAATGTTGGAGATTGCCTCCTCATTGAGCTATTTAGAGTTTGATGATATAAAGAGCTCCACAAATGCAAAGCAGATGTGGGATAAACACGCAACTATCTATGGTGGAGACACAAATGTGCTGAGAGCTAAATCAGAAAGTCTAAGAGGTAAGTTTGATGAGATGAAAATGCAAGAGGGTGAAAATGTTAATTAGTATTATGGTAGAGTAAAAGAAGTTGTAAATGCCATTAGAGGAGCTAATGGAACAATAGATGAGAACACTATTATGAGCAAGGTACTAAGAACTTTACTTGTATATTCTATTAGAGTTTCTACAATTCAAGAACTAAGATGTACTCCTAACAATAATTTGAATCTAGAAAATATGACAGGCAGACTCACTGCATTTGAAATGTCAAATTATGATAACTACAATCCACAAGGTATTGGTTATGCTTTTAGATCACAATTGGTTCTCAATAAATCTAAGAAAAGAAAGAAACATGTGAACAGTGATAGTGACACTACTAATGATGATCTTGAAGAACTTGAAGCACTTATGGAAAAAAGGCTATCCAAAGGAAAAGGAAAATATAGAGGTATAATTCCTATTATTTATTTTTCATGCAATAAAGTTGGTCATATAGCTGCTAGATGTCCTGATAAGAATGAAAAATATGAAAGAAAGGACAAAAATACAAGGAATACAAAGACAGAAAGGACGATCGAGACTTCAGGAAATATAAGGTTTACAAAGACAAAGGTAAGAAATCTTGTTATATTGCTGAAAAAACTTCTGACAATGATACTGACAATTCTGATGACAATGATATAAAAGTTGTTTATGTTGCAATGAAAGAAGATTCTGATGATGATGAGAAAATTGCATTAATCTCTTATATGAGTAAAAGTGATCATTGGATCATTGACAGTGGTTATTCCCATCATATGACTGGTGACAAGGATAAGTTTGAAACCCTAAACCAATGCAAAGGAGGATATGTAAAATTTGGTAATGATGCACCATGTCTTATCAAAGGTAAAGGATTGACTAACTTGACTGACAAAATTAGATGTGATAATGTGTATTGGGTTGAAGATATTAAATAAAATTTGCTGAGTGTTCCACAGCTGAACACTTTTGGTTATAGAGTTGAGTTCCATCACAGAAAAGCAAAGATCTATGATTCTACTGGAGAACTTGTTGGAAGTGGTGATCAAACTAAAGGTAACTTATTTTATCTAGATTTATGTGAAGAAACATGTTTGTTTTCATAGTACAATGATGTTTAGCTATGGCATAAGAGGTTGTGTCATGTGAACTTTTATAACTTGGTAAGCATAAGTAAATTGAAAAAGGTTAGAGGGCTAGCTAAGTTAATGAAACCTGAGAATGCTATGTGCAAACAATGTCAACTTGGAAAGATGACTAGGTCTAGTTTCAAGAGTAAAATACATATTTCAGAGGAAATTGTGGAATTAGTCCATACCAATCTCTATGGTCCCATTGGAGAAAGAAGCTACTGTGGTGCTAGATACTTTATCCTATTTGTTGATGATTATTCAAGGATGATGACTGCAATGTTTCTCAAGGAAAAATCTGATGCATTCCAGTTATTTAAATGGTACTTAGCTAAAGTTGACAAAGCAATAGGAAAAATTATGAAATGATTAAGATCTGATAGAGGTGGAGAGTTTATTTCTAATGAGTTCAACAGGTTTTGTAATTACCGAGGCATAAAGAGACATATTTTCACACCTAGGACACCTCCACAAAATGGTATTGCTAAATGCAGGAACATATCTATCATGGACTGTGCAAGAACACTAATGATGGAGAAAAATGTTATATAGAAATACTAGAAAGAAGCTTTAAGTACTTCATTCTATACCCTAAATAGAGTACAAGTCAAGAAAGGTACAAATGCTACACCTTATGAACTTTGGTATGGTTATGCACCTAGTGTAAAGTACTTTAAAGTATTTGGAAGCAAATGTTTTATACTAAAGGACAACAAAAATGGAAAACTTGATGCTAAAGGTGAAGAAGGTATATTCCTTGGTTATTCAATGAAAGGCAAAGCATACAAATGTTTGAATTCAAATACTAACAAAGTTGTGGAAAGTGCAAATGTTAGAATTGATGAGGTTGCAGAAAGGAATGAAGCTGAAAGTACACAAGAGCCTAAAAGCTACATATCATTCGTATATCTGGATGAGGAAGATTCTAATACACTACCTGAGCCTACTACCTAGCAACAACATGCACCTGTCGAGTCACAGAGTGGAGTTGTCGAGCAACAGGAAGTGAATGCTGAGCTATCTAATGGAGATACCGAGTCACAAAATCAACCAGAACTGAACACAAAAAATGAATCCAAAGAAAGACCTGAGCCTACTCTAGAAAAATATGTGAGGAGACACCATAATTCTGATCAAATTATTGGATCAAAGGATTCTGCATTTATGACATGAATTAAGTTAAAAACAGGCAATGAATGAGGAAATTGAACAAATTGAGAAGAACAAGACTTGGACACTTGTACCTAGGCCGAAGGATAAAAATGTAATTGGTACAAAGTGGGTATTCAGGAATAAACTAAATGAGCATGGAGATGTGACAAGAAACAAAGCTAGACTGATATGCAAGGGTTATTCATAGGAGGAAGGAATTGACTATGGTGAAACATTCACCCCAGTTGCAAGATTGGAAGGAGTCAGAACCTTACTTCCATATGTAGCCTATAAAGGATTCAAATTTTATTAGATGGATGTAAAATCTGCATTTCTCAATGGTATCTTGGAAGAAGAAGTGTATATTGAGCAAGATAATGATTTTGTTGACCCAAAAAAAAGGAATATGGTTTGCAGATTGCACAAAGCATTATATGGACTGAAGCAAGCACCAAGAGCATGGTATTAGAGATTTCAAAGGTACATTATTAGCTAAAATTTTTGTAGATGACATCATATTTAGTGGACAAGATGTGTTATGCCAAACATTTGCAATAGAGATGCAAACTGAGTTTGAGATGTTTATGCTTGGTGAAATAAAATTATTTGTTGGCTTACAAATTTATCAAATAAAGAATGGTATCTATATCACTCAATCTAAATATATCAACGAGATACTAAATTTTTTTGGAATGGAAGAGTCCAAACCAGTGAGTACACCCATGGCTATTGGATAGAAGCTGACAAAAGATGATGACACAAAAGAAGTGAACCAAACACTCTACAGATCAATGATTGGAAAAATAAAATATGTTGTACACAGTAGACCTGACATTGCCCTAGTTGTTGGAATTGTTGCAAGGTTTTATGCTAACCCCAAGGAAACTCATATGATGGTAGTAAAAAGGATTCTAAGATATTTGAAAGGAATTGATGACTATGGTCTATACTACAAGAAGAATGACAATTTTGAACTCAGAGTTTACACTGACTCTGATTGGGCTAGAAATGTTGATGACAGGAAAAGCACTACTGGTAGAGAATTTCTTTTAGGAAAAAGGTTGATCTCTTGGACAAGCAAGAAATAGAACTACACCTCACAATCTATAGCTGAAGCCGAGTATGTGGCAGTAGTAGTCAATTGTTCTAACATTGTGTGGTTGAAGATACTACTGAAAGGTATTAAGGAAGAAATCACTGAACTAGTTGTCATATATTGTGATAACACAAGTGCCATTAATATTTATAAATACCCCATTATGCACTCGAAGATAAAGCACATAGCTATCAAGTATCATTACTTGAGGGAGCTAGTTCAGAATAAAGAAGTGAGACTGGATTATGTGAACACTAAAGAACAATTAGCAGACATATTCACAAAGGCACTACCCAAGGATGCTCATGAGTATCTGTGAGGTAAATGGGGGTGATTCCCCTAACTGAGGCTAATTAAGTTATGTATGGTACTGTTGCATCAAATATTACATTCAGAATACTTGACACATTGATGCATAGTTAGTCACACTTTAGGATGCTAGCTAAAGTTGTGAAGTTGGACAAGGACAAAAAATAAAATCAGTGATAATCAAGATGACAAGATCAACATGATAAAGATATTGATGTCTTTGGAATTTTTTTCAAAGAGGGAGAGATTACCTAGAAGGAGAGATTACATAAAGGAAGAAGTATAAAGAGGGAAAGATTACCTATATAGAGGCAGAAGTTACTATTGAAAACAATGAAGTGATTAGCTACTTAGACGGAGTCTACAGATGTTTAGACATAGATGATATAGTGTGATTACAAACACAGAGGGAGAAATTTTTTACAGATGAGAATCATAATCAAGCTAAGGACATTAATGAAGATTTGTTCATATCAAGGAATATAGGTGACTTTTTGGATTGTATGGTAACTATGCTTGTTAAATCATTGTTTTAATATTTTGTGTTGCCATCAATGCCAAAGAGGAAGATTGTTGGAAAGTGACAATGCAAGCAATTGTTATTTTGTCATTGCTATCAAACCTTAACTAGTGAGACTATTGTTATCTATCTGGGTACCATATCTATTGGTGATGAAGAATATTTAACAAGAAGACCAAGTGAATGGTTGAGTTAAGGCAAATAAAAGGGTACTTGATCAGTTGGCACTCTGGCAAAGTAATTAGTTATTTATCTTTCAAAGACAGTTTGTTTGGTTATTTTGTGCCAAGAAAAGTTGCTTGTGCTAAGCAAAGTTGTTTGTGCCAAGCGAAGTTGTTTGTGATGAGAAAGTTTGTTCAATGCCGAGCACTAGTGAAATTGCCGAGTGAAAACAATGATGTTGGTTGACTTACAGTAATTGGATTAATGATGAGATTTGAGATCTCTGGCCGACTTAGTTAATTTTATTGGGATATGTAATGTTAATTAAAGATTGATCCACATCATTTAATGCATGGGTAACCATAATTAATGCATGGTTTCAAGATTTAATTAGAGACTACTTTGGAGAAGTAAATGTAATGTAAATGATGGAATGATCTATTGGATTTGACCCAACCTAATATCTACGATCTTGATTAAGTGGCAAAGATTTATCTGACCTAGACAGAGAGGTATATGATAACCTCAAGGGTTATTCATTTAGTGTGTGGAAGTGTACATGTGTGTATGCAAGAGGATGGCATAGTTGATTTACTAATTGGCATGACCTAGAAGAGAAGGCTGAATATAGAAGTAGAGAGTTGCATGTGTGATTTCTTGACAAATTTCCAAGCAGATTAGAAGATTGAAATGACAATGCAGGCCATCCAGTAAGTTAACATCAGAGTTGTAATTGGATCTGAATTTGTAAAGTAAGTTGTATGTATCATGTCACAACTGTTGATTACTTTGTAACCATTGTATCAGTTAAATCCTTTAACAAGGTTGACCTAACAGTCATTTGTATAAATCCTCTAACAAGGTGACATTTAGGTGGAGTGTTCTAAGTCCTGTAACAAGGCCACTCCTAACAGTGTGATTAAATCCTTTAACCAGGTCACACCTAATAGTGTGTTATTGTAACCTTTAATAAGGTTGGTTCCTCAAAGAGCTCACTTGAAAAGAATGAAAACTTGGTAGCATGTTACTGGTGGTTTTTCCCTTATTGGGTTTCCATGTTAAATACTTGTGTCAACTTGTGTGAGTGCTTATGTTTTGTTTTACTATTATATTTCTACAAGCTAATTTCATTAGACAATAAACTACATGATTAAAGTTGTTGACATATGCTACTGCTGTCGAGTAGATCTGAAATATAGAAAGTTTTATCTGCTACATCTAGACCTAAGAATAACTGATTCACCCCTCCCCTCTTAGTTATTTTAAATTCATTCTAACACTTGTCTCTAATGAATAATGCTTCTAATCTTGTCCAGATCTCAAGTATAGAATCCAAGTCATTTACTTTAGTAAATTCTCCTTCTAATAGTGTGCTGATCAAGGATTCCCTTACAACCATATTACATGAAATATATTCTTTTCATCTTCAGTGGCTTTCTCTAATTCATCGTCATTCACTACATTTTCTTTCTTCTTTGATATTATCTAGTAATCAATTCCCAAACATAGCGAATGTGTTCTCATCTTGTTCTACCAACTGTCAAAGTTTTTAGGATCAAAATTTGGACTATCTTTCCTATAGTAATTCATCTTTAGGATCACCTCAAGATGTTAAACTTTCTCTCTGAGGACGACAAGATTTGATACCAATTGTTAGGAATAACAGTCCACAATACAATTGAGAGGGGGGGTGAATCAGTTGTGATATAGATTATTAAACTTTAAACTTTATAAACCAAATCTGCAAATGTAAATGATAAAATAGTAAATGTCAACACCATAATGAACTATTTCTTGTCGAGGAAACCCTGTTAAAGGTAAAACCCTGGTGGGAATTAATACCCACAAAATGATGTATTGAGAGTATAGTATCCTTGTTAAAAGATTTAGCCATGTTAGGAGCTTATTACAACATTACAATACATAGTCCCTATTGGGAGACATACCCTATTAGGAGTCAAAATAAATAGTAGGCTCACTGCCTAGACATACTTCCCAAAGAAGGTTAAAACTGTAGACGTCCAAAATCATCCTTATATTAATTTAATTAATATTCCCATAGCACTATAATTAATTTTAATTAATTATATCTGTTATATTCTTCTATCTATTTAGTTAAATTTATTTAATTAAATATGATTCATTTCCTTAGTGTTTAAATTTAATTTAAATACTACTCTTGCTAATGTATTAATTTTATTAATACATTACCCTTCATAAATCCCCCTTTTAAATAAATTTTAAATTTATTTATTCCCTCACAATCTTAATATTCTTCTAAACCCAATTAATTCAAATTTAATTT
>MU224795.1:931695-959722 GCA_018584345.1 Thuja plicata | reverse complement strand
GTTCTTCATACTTGTTCTTGAAGCTTTTCCCTCCATTAGTGTGCATTTGAAATCATTAGTGGGATTTAGTATTGTGTTGGGAGAGCACACCCACATCCATCTCTAAGAGCACATCAACAAGGCATTGGGTGCCCTTGTTCAAGCTCATCGGAGGTTGTGGTTTAAACTTCTTGTTTTGGGATTCCATTTGAATGTGCTAACCCTTGCTTGAATTTTATTGCTTTATTGGCTAATCTTAATGGTTTGCATGTTTTAGTGTTGTCTCTTACAGGTAGATTTCTATCACATACAAAAACCACCCTCAAGGATTTACAATCCGAAAAGGTGTATAAAGAAAATACACAATCCAGTGAACTATCTAAAAGCAATTGTCTTTGCTTGATTAGTTTCAATGAAGTATTGTTCTCATAACTCTGCTCTACATCCAACAGTCAAACAAGCCTTGCAGCTTCCACAATTCTTTTCTCTTTTCCAATCTCAACCACAACTTTCCAAGAGGAAAGATCATTGATATATACCTTCTTATAATAAATCATTAGGTCGGCCAATTAAGCTTTCCTAATACACAAATAATTAATTAGGTTGGCCAATTAGGCTTTCCCAATATACAAATAATTATATAACCCCTTGCTAAGATACATACGGTACCTATAACAAGTATACATCAAATATAATTCATCACTTATGCTTCCAGATCTTCAATCCACGCTCATAGTTCATAATAGACGCTACATGTCTGAAGTCGACCACCAAATAGGTCTTCTCTAGCATACACGCCACAACTGACGTCATGAGTAACCAAACAACAATCAAAGTCAACAAATTACTCCAACATATGTTGGTTCTCCACCAGTAAGCTCACATCATCTAAAATAACTTTTCTAGAAAGCTATCGCTAAAACTCAGAGACCTGCTCTGTCCATCATCACAATTACAGTCCAGAAAACTAGTTTCACCAAAACAACTGTAATATCCACAATCTGCATTATAAATCCAAGTGATCGTAGGAGTAAGGTCAAAACACATCCTTCTACATATATCCAACTTCAATCAATCTAAATCATTCATACAGTGTTCATACAGTTCTTCCAGTAAAGTAACTAGTCTATCTTATCCACAAAAATATATGTTGACATCAGTGACAAAATATCAACAGCATGATTAGTGCCCAAAACTGATATCATCCAATGTATAGTTGGTCCAGTTATCTTACAAAGCTTTCATAATTGGATCTAACCACTCCTAACATTAGCCTTAAGCTATATTAGTTTATTTTTATAGCATAACAATTTTAAACACAAACAAGATGGCGAATCTGTTGGGGAATGGTGCAGTAAATTGTCATAACTAGCTAGTATGTTAATCATTGGAAGCATAGAGTTACTCAAGTTTGGTCCTTTGTCATTTTTTTTTTATCTTGAAGAGTTCTCTATTTGTAATTATTCATTTCTATTAGTTTTTTGATCCCAACTAGTGTTGGGTGGTGACTCTTAGTAATCTCTGTAGTAGTGCTGAGTATTAAACAAATCATTTTCTCACACACTTTCCAATATGAGTTACAAAAGGACTAGGTCTCAGTCAAAGAGGTATCTTGAAGATAGGCTGGGAAATGATTTCCCAACTACCTCCAAGTCTGGTCATCCTAGAAAAGAAAGGGATACCAGAGGTACCCCTCAAGATGAATGACAAAGGAAATAGATTAGAGAAGAAAGACCAGTCCAACACAACCAAGAAGGAAATGCATCTAGATATGAAGAAGCTAAAATGGACCTGAATATGTGGGACTGGGTTCAAATGAAGATTATAGTTCTTTTGATAAGAGAGAGGAAGAGGAATCTATTTATACTCTTCCAGATCCTGATAGTATGGCTGCAAAAATTGCTAAAGTGAAAAGTTTTATCTGGGATAAAGTGGCCATAAGACAATGAGGAGAGAAGCAAAAGGAAAATAGATCAGACTAGATCAGGTTTTCCTTGACCAAAGAATGAGGAGATTACTAGAGTTGGAGGCAATGAATTATGTTGAAATACCTTAGAGATTTGAAAAGGAACCTGTCATTCAAGTGGTTGATCATCAAGCCTCTAAAAATAAAGGAAAGAGGAGGATGACAGGGCTTACAACAAAAGAACCTGAAAGCCTCAAAACTCTAGTAGATCAAATGTCTAAGTTGTACATTGATCTTGAAATATCCAAAAAAGAGCAGGAAATAATGGCAAAAATGCTTAAGAAAGCTCAGGTTGATGCTGCTATTTTGGAGATGAAGAAGAAAATTAATTTCCTCAAGCAGTCCTTTGGGTTCTCTCATCCTGGTGTAGAAGGAGTTGCAACATCAAATGCTAATGTCTCTACTTCTTCAAGTTGATACCTCATCTCAAGGGAGACCCACTCATGCTGAAAGTGTTGGAATAATGGAATGGTGTGTACTAAGAGGGGAGGTGTGATTCAGTACCCTTAATTGTTTTATCAATTAACCCTTAGTAATCTTTTCTTGCATTACTAACCATATTTCTTTTCTACCTTATGCATGTAATATCATAACATAAATGTAATTGCATGTAAATAATCATATAAACATTCATGAAACTTAGTTACACATAAAACAAGAATTGGAAATGTGGAAAACCCCTATTAGAAGGTAAAAACTATGGTGGGGATGAAACCCACAAAGCTTCACTATCTACAGAATGGAAGGTACCAGTTAAGGCTACAAGTGTGATCACTTCTGATGATCTTACCCTGTTAGGAGTAACATGTTAGACTTGTTAATTCTACTCAATTAAGAGATTTTAACAACATTTTTACATGTGCACTTAGTTAAGAGATTTATAATAAGATTGTTAAGTCCACCTTATTAAAGGATTTCTTCTATTTGCTACAATTTTTAGAGATCAGTCAAAAATACTTATGACCTCATGACTTGCAATCTTGAATTGCCGAATATAGATAAATTAAGTTCAAAAAAATAATATCACCTTACTGTGATGAATAATACATTTGACTGCTCGGTAGCCTTGAATCTAGTTCTTCATAACTGAATTCTTCCTTTTGTGTCCTTCTGCATGAGATTCTTTGTTTGATCCATATATGTCTTCTATTGGTGCTACAATCATCATGTTCTTGAATGATTATACATCTATATATACAAAGGTTTTGACCTAATTAGGTTTCACGCTTTACAAGAAAAGCTCTATTATCAAAGGTTTACAACTTGACCTTGATCCTCAAGAAATGGTTTCTTATGCTTTACTTGATCCTCAAGAAATAGTTTTATAGATAAGCATAGAGCTAATTTAAAACTAAAGTGGTTTAGCTGATGTGTATCTCAGATCCACTTTTCTCAGAAATAAAATTGTTTCTCGGTAAATTGGTTCTCAAGTTACTCTGTGAACTATTTGTCAGTTTACTCTTTCAACTATCTATCTGTGATAGTTATATCGATGTCACTAATTTCGGTGATCAATGTGCTAAGACATTTTTGGTGACCTCTGCACCTGACTATTTCGGTGACCTCTGCACCTGACTAATTCGGTGAACTTTGTGCTTGACTATTTTTGTGACCTCTTCTCTTGACTGAATTTTGTCACTCGGTGATCATGTAATTGATGGTCCAAATTTTTTTTCCTTGTATACTAATCACAAATTATGATCCTTTAGGATTATCATAAAAGTACAAGCAATTTTATTTCCATAACATCTTTGGTTATCCTAATGTAGTTCCAAGTGAACTTAGAGATAAACTTCCCAAATTTGCTGGGAATAATGTAATTAAATGTGAAGAGCACTTATAAAAATTTAAGGACATGATGGATGATTGTGAAATTTTTCATGAGGATGTATTAATTAAAATTTTTGTTCAGTCTTTAGTAGAGGATGTCAAAGATTGGTTCATAGGGTTACCGTATAATTCTATAGGGTCAATGGAAGAAATAATTGATTGCTTCAAGGAGAAATATGGTGATAATACCAATGAGGGATTAATTTTGAATGAAATCAACAATATTAAAAAGAATTAGAATGAAAATGTTGCAGAATTCAACATAAGATTTCAAAGAGCTATGTATAAAATTTTCCAAGTCATGAAACTTGATGACAAGGTTTGTTGAGATACTTATCTTAATGCTTTTGATTCTAAGATGAGATACCCTCTAAGAGACAAGAATCCAAAGACCATAAGAGAGGATTATAAGACAACTATAAATATAGAAAGAAATTTTAGAGTCTCTGGGAAGTCGAGTAGAATAGATGATGGGAAGTTTTCTAAGTAGGAATCAGATAGACTCTCAAATGCTAAAACAAAAGAGGAGATCAATATGAAACAAATCTTAAGTTCTATAGAGGACCTAAAGCCAGGAGAGAGTAAGAATCCTAGAGCTCCAAACAATAACAGGTCATCTTATAATAGTTATAATCCTCAAAACAGGATGCAAAACCACCCATGTGGTACCCAATACAAAGATGGGCAACCCATTATCTCACAAAGGAAATAAAATCCTAATAAAGGAACTCTTGGTCCTCTACAAATTAATTTAGTTAACATGGGTTATGAGTATCCTTGGTGTGAATAGTTTCACAGTCCACATGACCCTAATTATTGTTTAGTAGCTTTTAAAGCACAAGAAGAAAGAGAATAGGAGAAAAAACTATATGATGAGGTTGGGAATGCAATGACAACTGCAGATTTAAAAAGTGAGGAATTTGATGATCAAGTTCAAGATGAGGAATTGTCTTCATCAGATGAGGAGGAGTTTGATGATCAGGCTAACAATCATGATATGCTTTCATTTGATGAAAATGAAGTAGACATTGATAATGTAACATGCAATGATGCAAAAGGTAAAGAACCTTTTATAGCAAGTAGACCTTCAAAAGTTGAAATTGCTCAAATCACAACAGACATGGTTGGTCAAGCCTAGAGTAATTATAATTTGAGAAATAGAACAGTTGGTATTGTGGATGGAAAACCATCTTGTATCTTTATCAAAGATACATGAGGAAGTCGTAAGAAGACATCTGAAAAAAAGAAAAAATTGTTGAGGGTGTAAAGAAAAAATTGTTGAGAATGCACCAAGTAATCCAAATCTGGTCCATTAGGTTAAATAAAAAACACCAGAGATAAGGGTGTCCTCTATGAAAAAGGATAACAAAGAGGTTGATCCAGACAAGGCTACACAAGCTGAAGATAAAAGTGTTGTCACTATCAAGCAGGATATCTCTAACAACATTTAATCACCTGTTGATGTGGGACAATTATTTTCACAGATCTTTGTCAGAGTTCCCTTTTTAGAAATGATGAGGATTCCTGAGCACAAAGAGAAATTCATCTCATAGATAAATAGAATTTCTTCAGCAGGGACCCTAAAGTTAGAGATGGGTGAGAAGAAGGAAAATGATAAGGGGAAATGTGATAAAAAGGAAAAAGAATTAGAAGAGATCATTTCTAAGATCCCTTGGATTTTTTTAAATACAAATCATGTCACTACTCCTTTGGGACATATGAACCCCTTTTTCTTGACCTTATTTATTAATGGTAAGATGCTAAAAAACTGTATGATTGATTCAGGAGTATCCAATACTATTATGCCTATAGAGATAATAAAGGCAATGGAACTGCAAGTTGACAATCCTCATGGAAGATGTCAGGCAATGGACTGTAGAGAAATACCTATCATTGGTACTATTAAGGCTTTGCCTTATACATTGGCAACATATCCAGAGAAGATACTGACAATGAGTGTCCTATTTGTTGACATTCCACCTCAATATGGAATTTTATTGTCTAGGAAATGGAGTGCTTCAATGGGAGGGAGTATGCAGTGTGATCTATCTTTTGCAACTTTTGATATAGCTAGAAAGAATGTTAAGGTATCTAGGGATACCACAACCCCTCATATGATTGAGGAAAATGAAGATGAATCTACTAATTGTTTCTTGGATATTGATATGGGATCTTTACAAGTTCAAGGTCTTAATCTTGAAGATGAGGTCTAACATTTTCCTTTTCCAGAGGAAGTGGTTGTCTCTTGTTCTTTGGAGAATGGGATAGATCATGTCTCAAGTGATGAGTATCCTCAATGTTTGCATGAGGTTCAATATGATGATTAATCCATTGACATGAAACCTATTGATATGAATAGATCAAATGATAATGATTCCGGCTACATGATAGAGTATGAGTTATTTTCTTAGCTAGATGGTATTTCTCCCAGATATGGCAGTGCATTAGGCATTACTAATCACTGCATTGGATCTCAATTTTTTTCAAATTGATGAATGCAATGTACATATGCCACATGGTTTTCATATGTTTGATTTTCTTTCTGGCTCTAATGCTGAATATTCTAATCTTTTTTCTAATGGGAAATAGGTATCTGATAATGGATAAGATTAGATACATGAACGGAAATGTTTCAATTTATTTCTAGACCAGGGAGAAGAATTTTTTTTCTATGATAGGGGAAAACTAGATCAGAAATTTTGTGATGGTGTTAGGCCATCAGAGTTGCTTTGATCTTTTTCAAATTAGAAAATAAGTGGCAGAGCTGAGTTCTTTTTCTGTTACAAGTCTGTACATATTTTCTTTCTGTGATTTCCTATCTTAGGTTAGTTTCCTGCTTTGTCTAGTGCTCTACTTCTCCCAGAAATTTTGAACCCTTTTCATGCCTTCAAGGGGAATGCATCCCCAAATGGAGCCACTATTAGCACTTTCAAAATTTTCCATGGTTCCAAGCTCTTTCCCCTTATCTCTACAATTATTCATGGCCTCTAGCCTAAAGCCCTAAGTCTTGATTATGTCAAAATTGGCTAAAACCCTAAACCCTTCTAGGCATGTTCTAATTTCATGTTACTTTTCAAGCAACTTAAGTCCAAGAAAATTCCATGTGTACTTTATCAATTTTGAGTCTATCTCTTAGTCCCTTAATCAAAACTAAATATTCCTTTATATATAGCAACTTGGCGCGGGCTTGTATCTCTTAATCTCATGATAAAATGGAATATTCTTTTTTATCTTGAAGATTTCATGCAGGCCGTAGATCTACTTTTGATCATGTTGTTTACATTATTTCATAAGATAAATTCCAAGTTAGTTCTTACTTTGGGAGATTCAGTGTAGGCCGTTGATGCAGATCTAATCCTATGGATATGTGGGATCTAATCCTATGGATATGTGGGATCTTGAAGTAAACCATGAGTTAAGTTTTTCTTTGAGTGTTTTAGAGACTCAGTTGGTCACATGATCTCTAGATAGACCCAGAGTCAGACACAAGGTTAATTTTTCTCTTTGGTCATGTGATCTTGTAATGGACTTAGGGTTAAGTAAAATGTTTTGAGATTAAACGAGGGTCGTTGATCTTGTTAGAGATGTGTGATTCACGATAAATCTCACAATGAAATGGTCAAGTACAAATATGTCTTGAGATTCAGTGTTGGCCATTAATCAAGTTCTATTTCTCACATGATCTGATGGACCGTGCATGATCTCATATTATAACTTGAGTCACAAAATATCTAGACTTGATCATGGTTAAGAAAGGTAATTTTTAGTTATGGTGGAGTTTGCACGGAACAGGATCGTGGCCGTTGATCAGAGCAAAGATCTAGTGTTGGAATTTAATATTGTAAAGATTTGATGAAGTATAGAAGTATTCAAAGACGTGGCAAGGATCATAGATTAGGATTGAGATGAGTGGTTGGTGCTTAATCTCACATTAAAAGATGATGTCATGATATTTTTGGAGATTACACACAGACTGTGGATCTTGTTTAGATCATGTGTTTCGCATGAGATCTCTAAGAAAACTCAAGGGTTAAGTTTTTATCTCGTGACTTGGAAATCCCTTCAGTCGCATAGTCTCTAGATAGACCTTGAGTTAAGCATGGTTAAGTTCTAAGCTGAAGTTGAGTTGCACAGATATGATCTCAGCCATTGATTAAAGAAAGGATCTTATGGTTCTCGTGTAATCTCACAATAAGCTCTGGAGTTAGTAAAACATTCCACGACTTAGATTTTCTTTCAGTCATTGAATCTCAGGATGGACTAGGTTTTTGATCAAGTTAAGATTAGTCAACCATGGGTTGTCTGAGATCAAATCTGAACCATCAATGCAATGTTGATATTAGGGCTTGCGCTAGATCTCTGAATAAACTGTGAGGTTAAGAAAAGTTCTCGCGACTTGGCGATTCTTTTCAGTCACATGATCTCCAGATGAACCTGAGTTAGTATCAATTTAATGCAAAGTTTCCAAGGATCAGATTAGAACCATTTATATGTCTTGAAACTAGTGGCATGTGAATAATCTCCCAACATACCCAGAGTTAAAGAAAATGTTCAGCGACTTGGAGACTACACAGTCACGCAATCTATAGATAAAGTTAGGGTTAGATGCTAGTCAAAGATAGGTTAAAGGGTGAGGATAGAGATAAATTAAAATGTAGACAAGTCAGATTTAATCAAACAGACAGTGTAAAGCCTCAAAAATAATGTGATTGAAATCTAGTCATGGAGGTATTGCACCTTGCTGCTGCGTGTCCAATCTGATTGTGAGACTAGGTAATTTAAAAGATCAGCGGCCATGTTTTAAAGATATGCAAAGATTCAATCTTATCCGTCCAAATTGTTGTCCATGCCACCTATGACTGTTATAAATATATTTTGAATATTTGAATCTATTTTGAGAGGGTTTCATGGTGGTGGACTCAAATTTGATCTCAGAGCTTTTAATGACCAGATCTGATATTATGGATTGATTTGCATAGCTGTTGAAGACCAGAGGGATTGAAATCTGATATATGGAAATGTATTTATGTCTAGACTTGACATATATAATTTTATATTAGAGGATAAATTCTATTAGCAGTGCCTAGTCATTTATGCATTTATGTGAGCTAGTTTAAGAGTCATGCTTGGGATTTCTCGCACCTTAGGGTACTACGCTCACATCCATTGATTAGGGAAAATTGATTGCAGATCAGATTTACATAGATTAGAGAGAAGAGATAGGGTTTCAACTTGAAAATAGAATTAAATGCTTGACATGATTGGTTGTAAATCCTAACCCTAAATGGTCTAAAGCTTGTAGCATTCTTGTTCCTATACAAGAATATTCAAGACCATTTAGTAAGAGCTGGAGAATTGGGAAAGTAGAAAGAATTAGGCTTATACTTGTTTCTATTCTAAGATATAGCAGATGTATTTCAGATTGTATTGAGATAGAATAGAAAGCTTATGATCTTTTTCATATTATTGAACTATGTATTTCCTTGTCATATTGTTGCAAAAGCATGTTTTCGTCATACTTAATATAAGTATTCTTAGGTTTTAAGTCTCTTCTCTATGATATCTCTGTGAGTTGTAAGTTTTTTGGCTTAGTGTATAAGTCTTGCTTATACATATGTGTGTTCCACAATTCTTTGATCTTAGATCAAATTAAAATGCTTTGGATATTACATTGATTCTATCTAGTTATCTCCTTAAGGATCTTGTAGTGTGTGATTTGAGATATTTATGTCTATGGATTTGAGTCTTTACCAATAGGTTGTTTAGTTGCAGTATTGTATTTAGGAAATTACCCAATGGATAAGACACTGATCTAAAGCAAAGTATATTCTTTGGAGGTATAATTTTGAGTGGTTTAGCTATGTTCTATCCCACAAAATTTAATCAAAATCATTACCAAATTCTTTACTTTTTAGTTGTTGTTGTTATTCCACCCATGGTAGTGGAGAGTCAATGAATGCTAGGTTGGAATTTAGTACTTAATTACCATCTATCTGTTGTTCAAATCCATGAGTAAAATTTGTTGTAAATAATTGAGTTTAGTCTAGATTAGGTGTACCCACCTTGGTTTTGTAGAGCCAATATTGTATTTAGGAATTTACCCAATGGGTAAGGTACTAATCTAAAAAAAAGTATATTATTTGGAGGTATAAGTTTGAGTGGTTTGGCTATGTTCTGTCCCACAAAATTTAATCAAACTCATTACCAAATTCTTTACTTTTTAGCTATTTTTGTTATACTACCAAGGTGTTGTAAAGAATTGAGTTTATTCTGGACTAGGTGTACTCACCTTGGTTTTGCAGATCTAGAAGTGGAGAGGGAAGTCTTGTCCCTATAGCTGGTTTAGTTATCTTTCAAATCTTTCATACTTGGAGCTAACCACTCCTAACATCAATCTTAAGATATATTGCTTTCTTTTTATAGCGTAACAGTTTTAAACACCAACACTTAGTTATGATCTAGGATGAGATTAAATGATATTATGGATATGACATAGGTTCATCTAGTCTGCATAAGGCTTTTTGTAACAAGTATCGGTATGGATTGATTGTATTTATGGCTTAGAATCTTTGACAATAGTTGATTGTTGTGTATTTTGTTTGCTTTGGAGTATTTCCCAATGAATTAGGCACTGATGAGAGATTAGTCCTTCCACATTGATGCACATCTAGTTGGGTTTGGCTAAATTATAAAACTTAAATATAAAATCTGATATATCTTATATTTTTGTGCTTTTTGTGTTCTACCAATCTCATGCTGCACTTCATGGTCGATGTTCAATGGGTAATTAGCCAGGTACCTAGTATCTCCCGGTTGTGTTGAGTGTGTGTGAGATCTGTGCTTGATTAATGGCACACAGAATATTTGAAGGTGTTAAAGGGTGTTGCCCCTTGGTTTTGTAGAACCTAAAGTGTAGAAGGATGGTTCCACATCCCTTGAAGTTGGTCCTTTCATTCCATTGTCAAATAGTTGGAGTTGTCTTCTCTTAAAGATCTGTTACAAAATGAAAGGGTTATTGTCGATTAGTTACAACATAAAAAAATAACCTATTTAGGAATTTACCCAATGGATAAGGTACTAATCTAAAGCAAAGTATATTGTTTGAAGGTATAAGTTTGAGTGGTTTGGCTATGTTCTGTCTCATAAAATTTAATCAAATGCATTATCAAATTCTTTACTTTTTAGTTGTTGTTGTTATACTACCAAGGTGTTGTAAAGAATTGAGTTTAGTCTAGATTAGGTGTACTCGCTTTGGTTTTGAAGATCTAAAAGTGGAGAGGGAAGTCTTCTCCCTATAGTTGGTTCAGTTATCTTACAAATCTTTCATACTTGGAGCTAACCACTCCTAACATCATCTTAAGATATATTTGTTTCTTTTTATAGCGTAACAATTTTAAACACCAACACTTAGTTATGATCTAGGATGAGATTAAATGATGTTATGGATATGACATAGGTTCATCTGGTCTACATAAGGCTTTTTCTAACAAGTATTAGTATGGATTGATTGTATTTATGGCTTAGAATCTTTGACAATAGTTGATTGTTGTGTATTCTGTTTTCTTTAGAGTATTTCCCAATGAATCAGGCACTGATGAGAGATTAGTCCTTCCATATTGATGCATATCTAGTTGGGTTTGGCTAAATTATGAAACTTAAATACAACATATGATATATCTTATTTTTTTGTGTTTGTTGTGTTTTACCAATATCATGCTCCACTTCATGGTCGATGTTCAATGGGTAATTAGCCAGTTACCTAGTATCTCCCAGTTGTGTTGAGCCTGTGTGAGATCTCTACTTGATTAATGCCACACTGAATATTTGAGGGTGTTAAAGGGTGTCCCACCCTTGGTTTTGTAGAACCTAAAGTGTAGAAAGATGGTTCCACATCCCTTTAAGTTGGTCCTTTTCATTCTATTGTCAAATAGTTGGAGTTGGCTTCTCTTAAAGACCTATTGCAAAATGAAAGGGTTGTTGTCTATTAGTTACAACATAAGAAAATAACCAACATTATACATGTTGGTATTCAAATGGTGTAACGTCATTTGTGAAGATGGTGGAAGGGTTGCTGAAGTGATAGAAAATGTGGTAGAGGATGGATTTGGATATTTGGACACTTGTAGTAAGGGTGAGTGGAATTTCTTTGACCCACTGTGTGAAATATTCAGTTGTTGTGATGATATACTTGTGTCCTTCTGAGGATAAGGGGGTGATCTTACCAATGAGGTCAAAACCCCAATAAGAGAATGACAATAAAGACACAATGGGATGTAGTTCCTGTGCTGGAGCATGAATCATATTAGCATTCTGTTGACATGGTAGGCATTTCTTTAAAAATTCATAGGTATCATGTTCCATTATAGGCCATTAGTATCCTTCTTTTAGAAGTTGTTTATCTAAGACCATGCCACTTGTGTGGGCATCATAGATCCTGAAATGTACCTCCTATAAAGCATGGGTGGCCTCATTTGCATCTAGACACCTAGAGAGAATATTATGATATCCTCGATGATATAGGGTACTGGATAGAAGAGTGTAGCAGGAAGCTCTACAAATAAGGTTCTGGTGTTGGGTGTTTGTTAGATGGGGGGGATATGATACCATTATTTAGATACATGTGGATGTCATGGTACCATAAGGACTGGGGAACAACCAAGACACATACCCTTTTTGAATTGATGTTTTCATAAGCGGGTGTATGGAGTTGCTCGAATAAGAATTCATATTATGTTGCATCCTGGGGAATCTCTAGGAGGGAGCCAATAGTGGCCATTGCATCTACAACTTTATTCTATAATCTAGGCACTTGTGTGATCTATAGGTTCAGGAAGTGTTCTTTCATTTTGTCAACCATTTATTTGTAACGTAGAAACTTGTTGTCCTTTATTTAAAACTCATCAAGAACTTGTTTAATGATGAGCTGTGAACCTCCGAAGACATGTATTTATGTGATATTCCATTAGATTTCCATTCTGAGTCTAGCGATGAGTGCTTTGTACTCTACAATTTTTTGTGTGCAGGGGAATCCCAATTTGAATGATTTTGGGATGTAGTCACCTTGAGGGGTGACAAAGAGTATTATTTCCCTTGAACCGTGGGTTGTATAGGACCTTTCAAAGTAAATATTCTAGGTTAGATTCTCTTCAACCATGCACAGGTTCTCATCTAGGAATTCTATGACCAAGGGATAGGCATCAACCATTGGTGCTTCGGATAACTGATCTACGATAACTTGTCCTTTGATTTATTTTCTATCCACATACTAGATATCAAAATTGATTAGGAGAATTACCCACTTTTCCATGTGGCTTGTGAGAGTAGTCTTGGATAGTAGATATTTGAGAGGGTCTACCTTGGAGATGAGCTTTATTGTGTGACTTAGCATATAGTGGAAAAAATTTTGAGTGCAAAAAACCACTTCCAAGCATTCTTTTTCCATAGGTGAATAATTGAGCTCATAATCAACCAATGTGGGAATAATGTAATAGATGGCTCTTTCTCTTCCATTGTCATCTAGCAGAGCCAGAATTGCACCCAGTTTTGTAGTATTTGTAGAGATATATAGAATGAGTGGTTTTCCTTGTGTTGGTGGTACCAAAATGGGATGGATCGTTAAGAATTCTTTGATTTTCTTAAAGCTTCTTTGAGAGAGTGCATCCCATTTAAAGTTGCTGTCTTTTTTCAATAGGTGAGTGAATGACTGGCACTTATCGGTGAGTTGAGAGATGAAGCGCTGCACAGACTCCAAGTTTCCTTGTATACTATATAATTTCCAAAGTGTTCTGGGTGGAGGCATTTCCATGATAGCCTTGAATTTGTTTGGATCTATTTTTATGCCTCTTCTAAATACAATGAATCCTAGGAGCTTTCATGATGTGACCCCAAAAACACATTTCTTGGGGTTGAGCATTAAGCCATAGTGACTGAGTCAATCAAATACACACTCTAGTACATTTAGGTGATCTCTTTTTATTGACTTAGCGAGGATGTCAACCACATAGCCTCCAAAAATTTTGTGTATCATGTCGTGAAAGATAAAATTTATGGCTCTCTAACAAGTTGCCCCTACATTCTTTAAGCTAAATGACTTCATATTTTAGAAGAATGTGCCCTAGGGGATTTTAAATGTTGTCTTATGCTCATCTTCTTCTGCTATACAGATCTGATTGTAGCTGGAGAAACCATCCATGAGAGACAACATCTCATGTCCAGCGGTAAGGTCCACTATCATGTCGATATTTGGTAGGGGTAATCATCCTTTGGGCATGCTTTATTAAGATCCCAAAAATATGTACATATCCTCATTGATTTGTCTGACTTGGATACAGGCACCATGTTGGTGATCCACTCACAAAATTTGATGGCATGAATGTGTTGGAAGTACAATATTGGGAAAGTGAGATACTTAGAGGGGGGGGGTGAATCAAATCTTAAAAATTAATCACTTAAAACAAATTGATCCACATTCATACATATATGAATTTAACATAACATCAAATAACATCCACAACATGAAATATATAACCCATAACACAGAATTTTGGTAACCCAGAAACCCAAATAGGTAAAACTGGGGTGGGGATGACACCAACAAAATCTTCACTACTATAGCAATAAAGTGTGTCTGTTAGGGCTACAAGACTTTGATGACAAAATGCAATCTACCTGGTTAAAGGTCTATTTGGTTAAGAACTAAAGATCATTAAAATCTACCTTGTGAAAGAATTTCAACTTACAATAAAGTAAGCACTCGGCTAAGAGATTTAAAGTAGGTCTGTTAGAACCATTCTATTAAGAGATTTCACCTGATACACTTGTTAGAATGTTTCAAGTAGTGATCCTTCTTTATGTACTCAGATGTTGATGATGGATCTTCTCTTTCCAATACCTTTTGTGATCTTAAAATCTGATATGTCTTTACTCTGCTATTCACTGCTCTGTCACTCTACTTGATCTAAGCTTCTTCTCAAAATAACTCACTCTTCATCTATCATGAACACACAACCCCTTTCTCTCTGTGTATACTCTATAATTAGGTTAGAAGCAATCTTATATGTCTTTACAGATTTGTTAGCGAGATCTAGATCAACGATCAAGATCTAATATTTATGCCTCCAAGGAATTCCAATTTTCTGATTGGCTCCATGTCATGCATAGGATAAAACAATTAAATGCGTAAATAACTCCATAGATAAATATTAAATGCTTACATATGTTCTCCCAAAGATCATACAAGTCAGCCTAAACATTTTACCTCAAAGTTTGAATCAACCCTGACATGTATGCAAAAAATGTTCTGCTCGGAACTTAACATCTATGTTGCTCGGCACTTAAATATTCTACTCGGCTCGGAATGATGTAACTCAGCAACCTATATTCCTACTTGACAATGTTTCTTGGCCTTGAATAGTTTTAGCTTGGCCACAATGATAACCAACTAAAACTACCTAAGTAAATGACTAAGTGTTGGTCACTAATCATCAACAAAACTTAGGGATTAACAATCTCCCCCTTTGATATTAGTGGAAAAAACACACTTATCATTTCGATTCATTCCATCCAAAATATTTCCTAAGTACACAATGTACTCCCTCTTGGAATGTACTCCATACTATATACAAAAATTTACATAGTATACAATCCTTCAAAAAAAATTTACAATTATACCTCAACTATTCCTCTTACGTTGTATCCTAGTCATATTCTTCCTTATTTTTGTCATTGATTGTAGGTGGGGTTAAGTTGTACTTATCCAAAAGCTATTTATGAAGTTGTAAGGTGGAAGCAAATCCAGTGTCCCAACTGTCCTTAACAAACTTCATAACCTCTAATTTGACTTCTAGCTCGGCAGCTAGACTCACTAAACTTTCTACAGTAGAGAGATCTATATTTCTCTTAACCAATTCTTTTGTAGCTGAAATTTCTTTCTGAATTACCTCCAGATGAGGTATCAATTTGGTCTAAATAGTAATCAATTTGGTCCTTATCTGACCATCTTCATCCATGAGCTCGGCTATTCTCCTTGGTACATTAGTCAATCTTTTAAAATGTAAGGAGCTAGTGCTAGCATCCATACTCAGTGAACTCCCAGCTGACTTCAAGTCTAATCACAATTTCTCTACATCCTGTAGATTATCCTTTGTGAAGAATTTGACATCACATAACTTCTTATACAAAGAATAAACATTAGTTGCAACTTCCTCCAAAATTTCTACAAGACAAGAAAGTTCAACCTGCTTTGTTGCAATCTCTCCTAAGATTTTTGCTAGTACTTTGTTCTCAAATTTCCTCTCAGACCATTGCAATAACTTCTTATTTGATTCAATGTTTTCATCATTTACCTTCTACACAATATGAACTAACTGTTCAAGAATAAGAGCTTGAGGATTTTCATCTTCCATGTCAAAAGCTTTTACAAATACATCCTTGATGTCATGTAACACCTTCTTTTGCTTCTTCTCTCTTTTCATTTCTTACTGCCTTTTCTTCCTCTTGACTAATTCTTGAAGAGTCTCAATCTATTCATAAGATAAAACATTGGGATCCCATCGTGGAATCACAATCACTTCATCTAATGTGACATCAAGAGTGGGAGAATTCTTCTTCATAACTTTCCTCCTCTTAAATTCAGGTGAGCTACTGCTCGGCTTCATTTCCTCAATACCTTTTCCTGTTTCAGTAGTAGTCACCATTGCATCTTTCAATTTAGTAAAAATTTCCTGTTGATCAGGCATACCTCCTATTTTAGGTCTAGTGGGAGTGGATGATGCAGAGTGTGGTAAATCAACCAACACTTGCACTGCCTCTTGTTCATCTATCTTCTCCTTCTCCGCTTCCTTTTGTTCAAGTTTATCTTCAGGTTTCTCTATACTCTTCTCTCCATCAACCTCAGTAGCCTTAATAGGTGATTATATACTTGTATCTCTTAGCTCATCCTGACCCTCAAAATTCAAATTACTAGAGTCATCAATTGTGATGTGAAATGGACTGTCTATTGTTAGATCAATAGTGTTTATTGTATCTGTTTTTTCCTTTGGTTATGCTTCAGTCTTGTCAGGCTCAGTAGAAATTTTTTTTTTTTTTTTTTTTTTTCTGTGTTATAGGGGTGGTTTCAACTTCTTTATCCTTTTTCTCAGATGTTCCTTCATCAGTCTTCTCTTTTTGTGGATCTATCAATCCAAATATTTCCTTCCATATCCTTGTTCTCTACTATACTACACTTTCAATATCATTTTTCATAACAACATATCCTACGAGTTTAGGTTGAAACTTATGCTTGTACTCCTCAATAAATTTATCTCTTTGTTTCTTAGTTAGCTTAGGGATAACCTTAGCTAATGTACCTTCTCTAATCTATCTCTCAGTAGTAAGTGCAAATTCCCATTTACTAGATAGAAACTCATATAGTTCACTCGACATATTATTTCCTATCTGTATAGGAGTTAACTTGAAATTGCTCATCATATCTAGTAGAGACTCCTAAAATTTATGCTTATCCTCTACATTCAATTTATCATACTTGATAAACTTAAAGCTAGATAACCCTGAAGAATTCCTCAAATTCTCACATACCTCATTAATATCAGTGGGGCTTAATGGTGTTGTTGGTATGTTGCTAGGTTCATCAGTTTTAGTCTTTTCTTCATCACTTTCTAGGTCCAAATGCAGTTTCCTTCTTGGTCTCTTTACTTGTAGGCTCGGCACAACCTTTGTTGCAAATTTAATCTTTGATCCAGAACTACTTTCTCCAATCTTCTTTGCATATACTTTTGTTTTTACTACTGGAGATGTAGCAGTAGATGCCCTTGTCCTTGGACGATTAGCAATGGGAGGGGTAACTATAGGTTTTCCTTAGCTAGGCTTAGTTATCTTGGCTACTGCTGGTTTCTTTCCTTTTGCCTTAATAGGTATCTCTTTTTTAGATTCACTTACTTATTCTTCTTCTTCAGATATATCTTCTCCTTGTCCAATACATAGGCCTAGAGGTTCATCCTCTAGCTCCTACACTCGGCAATCCAACCATTTTCCTCTTTCTCTCCATAGTTCCTGCCTTTAGATTCATAGATATCTTTGCCTTAGCTTCATCATAATTTCCAAATCTCTTTTCTTTGTATCAATCTCCTTTGCCAGGAGTGTTATGATAGTTGTTGATGTTTTAACATTGTTAACTTCATAGGGAAATGGCTCTAGCCATGATACCCTAGGTGTCACAACCTGAATGTATGTGTAATCTGTGTTGACTAGAAAGCATATCTCCTCATAGTGCTTTTCCACAAGTGAACTAGGAATTCTATACCTCAACCTCATTCTAGTTTTTGAACTCCACAAAGTAGTTTCCCATAATACTATTGAAATTATTTCCTAACTACTGAATACATTCACTAATCAACATAGTAATAGGTCTATCCTTCTTCCAAACAATATTTCCCAGTGTAGGAAATGACTTCTATACATAGAAGAATATGCAAACTAGTAAAGAACAACTTACATTATGAGCTCTTAACCTTTTTGATCAATAATAGGTTCTCAGCTAGTTGTGTCAATTTCAGCTCGGAAAGGTTGTAGGTGTGATTCTTCTTAACTATCTTCCATGCTTGGTCCATAGCTGTGTAGGGAAAATCTAATCTAGTTAGCTTGACTGATAGAACTTATGTGCAATCACTATCACTCCAAAGTCCAGTTCTAAATCTTCAATTGTAGAGATATTCATACCTCTATTGTTCCAGATAGCTCCTGTGTTAGCTACCATCTCTTCCTTACTTTGATCTCTCATCGTCTATTTTCTGCTGACAATAGGATATCCAGTTACTCAATGAATAATGTCTTTAGTGATCCTAACTAGTCAATTGTCCAGCCACATATGCATATTATGAACTCAGCTTATAACAACCTTAATCCATTCATCTTTGAAGTCTGACAGAAAATATAGGGCACGAGTTAACCCTTTTTTGGCTAAATGCTTGAATTCATCCTTCAGAAATCCATTTTCGCACAACTTGTTGTAGGATTCATCAATACAAGTTATCTCCTAGTTCACCAATATTAACCATGTAACAAGATCTAACATCATGGATCATAAGTACCTTAGGTGGAATAGATGAGAGGGCTCCATTTAGATCACCTAAAATTTCACTTTCAAGAATGGCTCAAAAGTTAGGAGTTGCACACGCATCACTTCTCACCATCCGAACTTGCTTTAGCTCCTTCTCCATACGCTTTACTGGTGTGGAAGAACATGCAGCCATAATCTATGAAGTTAGGGTTTGAAGATGAAGAAAAAGGTACCTCAGCAAGTAACACTTCACACTGTTCACCTTAGGGTTGTCGATGGCATGCTGGCAAGATCTTTGATATAAACTTTGCTAAGATCAATTCTGCAACTTCTTCAATCACTTTGTGAATACTAAAAATTGCAAGGTAAAATTAAGAATAAATGGTTCGTCCTTATATAGACTTGAAAGGTCAAGGTAGGTAAGAAATAAATGCTCTACCTGTTGGGTTAGTGCTAACCAGCTGTCATTGGCTAACTAATGCAACTTGCATACCACTCAACTTACCATACTCGGCCATCACAAAACTTACTCAGCCAACCAACTTGGCACCTATAGTGCAGTTAACTCTTCTCAGAATTTGTCACAAACATGTCCTGGTGCATATCAACATACAAAAATATGGACTTTGGCACATTTACATTTTAGGAACTGATGTAAGATTTGAAATTTAAACGTACTTCCTTACATACCTCTATTTCTTAGTTAGAGATGGTGTGATCACCTGATCTATTGGATTGGGTGACCTCGGCTTTAGTAGTTTCACTGCTACTTAGCTCTGTTTTCCTTACCCATGTATGGTTCATCTATGCTCTTATTTCCTCTACAGTAGGATAAGCTACTCTTGTCCTACACTCTCTCTTAGTGTGACCAATCTTCAAACAACTAAGGAAAATTAGGCTTTTGTTCATCCAACTCTTAGATTTTCCTCTGAAATGTGTCTCTAAGCAATCTTCAGGTGCATGTCCATATTCTTCATAGTAATGAAAACTCTGCCTTGTGTTATAATCCCAATTGTAAGTGTTGCCTTTCCTAGGTGATTTTGTTTGTGTCTTAGATGTCCATTGTTGTTTAGCATTGGATCTACAATCTTGTGCTTTATGACCATATTTCTAACACTTTTAACAATAACCATTGAATCTTGGTTTGGGAGGTGCATCATTTGCTTCAGCCCAACATTCATATGCTTTATGTCCAAACTTCTTGCAATTAAATCAGTAACCATTGAAATTAGGTTTAGGATTGGATGATTCTTGCAATTAAATCAGTAGCATTCATGTGCTTTATGTCCCAACATTCCTCCTTTCACCATTCTTAGATGATTCTCCTTTCTCAGTAGATGTCTTTGGTTTAGTGTGACCTAATCTAGAGGAATCTTTTGGTCTCCTTGATGCTTCCATCAGATTCTCAAAATGAGTCAAGGCTTCATTAGGTTTGTTCAAACTTTCATTCAGTTCCTTCTCAGATCTCAAATCATTTTTCAATTGATTGTTCTTAGATCTCAGATTCACAATTTCCATATCTTTCCTACCGATCTCCTGATTTGCAAGTAGCAGTTGATTTTCCATGTCAACCTGATTGATTGTCATCATTTGCACATCATGTGTCCTTTCATCAAGTCTGAAAATTATCACTCTTTTATCTTCTTCTACCATAGCTTTGTCATCTTCAAATTTCTTATTTTGTTCCATTACTTCACATAGTCTTACTGTCTGCATTTCTTGTTCTCTTTTCAAGTTCCTGACTTCTTCACATAGTACATTGTTCTTTTCCAGTAGATCTACAATTGTTGCATCACTCTTAGTAGAATCTCCATTATGAAATAGATTTGCAGTGTCATCTTCCTGGTAATGAGTATCATTCATTTGTTTGGCCAAATCTCTCCTAGTTGTCAATGATTTCTTCAATTCATGTCTTGCTATCTCAAGCTAATGTAATGCTAGCTAAATCTCAATCTTCTGATTCTCAATGACTTTACCTAGCTTGTAAACCTCCATATCAAGATATGTACTCACAAGCTGATTAAAATATTTTATAGGAGAACCATTCTCTGATACCAATTGTTGGAAGTACAATATTGGGAAAGAAAGATGCTGAGAGGGGGGGTGAATCAGATCTTAAAAATTAATCACTTAAAACAAATTCATCCAAATTCATACATATATGAATTTAACCTAACATCAGATAGCATCCACAACATGAAATATATAACCCATAACACAGAATTTTGGTAACCCAAAAACCCAAATAGGTAAAACTAGGGTGGGGATGACACCCACAAAATCTTCACTACTGCAGTAATAAAGTGTTCCTATTAGGGCTACAAGAGTTTTATTACAAAATGCAATCTACCTCGTTAAAGGTCTATTCGGTTAAGAACTAAATATCATTACAATCTACCTTGTGAAAGTATTTCAACTTACAATAAAGTAAGCACTCAGCTAAGAGATTTAAAGTAGGTCTATTAGAACCATTTTGTTAAGAAATTTCACCTGATACACCTATTAAAATGTTTCAATTAGTGATCCTTCATTATGCACTCAGATGTTGATGATGGATCTTCTCTTTCTAATATCTTTTGTGATCTTACAATCTGATATGTCTTTACTCTGCTATTCACTTCTTTGTCACTCTGCTTGATCTAAGCTTCTTCTCAAAATAACTCACTCTTCATCTCTCATGAACACACAACCCCTTTCTCTCTTTGTATACTCTATAATCGGGTTAGAAGCAATCTTATATGTATTTACGGATCTGTTAGACAGATCTAGATCAACGATCAAGATCTAATATTTATGCCTCCAAGGCATTCCAATTTTTTGATTGGCTCCACGCCATGCATAGGATAAAACAATTAAATGCATAAATAACTCCATAGATAAATATTAAATGCTTACATATTTCCACCCAAATCTCATACAAGTCGGCCTAAACATTTTACCTCAAAGTTTGAAACAATCCTAACATGTATGCAAATATTGTTCTACTCGGCACTTAACATCTCTGTCACTCAACACTTAAATATTCTACTCGGCTCGGCATGATGTAACTTGGCAACATGTATTCCTACTTGATGTTGTTGCTCGACCTTGAATAGTTTTAGCTTGGCCACAGTGATAACCAACTAAAATTGCCTAAGTAAATGACTAAGTGTTGGTCACTAATCATCAACAAAACTTAGGGATTAACAGGATTATCTTAGCATGGAGGAGCTTTTTTTAATTCGGTCTTGACTAATAATGCTACTTTTGGATGCATCTTTTAGAGCTTCTATTTTGGTCATTTGAGTTTTGGATCCACTCCCAAATGGTGTACTAATCAACCAGGGTCTAATCCATGCATGTGAGAAGAGGCCCATGCAATGTTTCTATAGACTCTCGAAGTAGAGCAGTGAGAGCTAGTTCTTCACCCTCTAATAATGATGCTACAATGTAAGTAATTCTAGGATTCTCCTCTATGCCCAGTTGATAGGTTTTATTTCCTCTATGAGAATGGATGACTGCTCAAGACTATAATCATGGATGAGAGGAAGAGGAGGATCTTCTTCCTTTGGCACCTAGAGAGGTTTTCACCAGTGGATACACCCTTTGTTTTTACTTTTTTTTATGATCAAATAGTGCCCTAGAGGGGTTTTTACCAAAAGATAATTTTTTTTATTTTTTATTTTTATTCTCACTTTTGTGGCTGAAAACATCCTCTACCCCAAAGTATGCCTTGCGGTCTAGTTTTTAAATATGTGATGAATCATGCCCACAGTTGGTTTGTTGTTTCGTTGCCCCGATGAATCTTAGGAGCACATCCTCACTTTGGAATTCATCGATGTGTATGATGCTTGGTTGGTCCCAGTCTATAAGTTTGGAGTGGACAAGGGGAAGATCAATAAAGTTGATGGCAAGTTGTCAGAGGACAAAATTTTCCAGGAAGGTTTTGTCATCAAGGATATCGTCGTAGTCTCTCACAATTTTCTCCTTCAGGATGTCTTCAACTTCGACAATTTCACCAAGGGTATTACGATAGGTGTACCTATTTTCATTGGTTCCCCCAGTCATGTCGAGGCCAAAACCTTGTCCTTGAATTCTTGGAAAATGGGAGGCTTAATGGGTGCCTTTATTCCACCTTCTTTGTGGCCTAAGCTTCCTCCTTGGTAATTCCACTTCTCTGTTGCTAGCTTGGGGGAGTGCGGGTATTTTTTTTTTAAAATATCCAAGGAGATTTTCATTAGGGGCCCGAGGGTCCCGATATAACCATCTATTAATGTCAAGTTCCATTTCCTTTCTTTTTAGGATTCCACACGACATAAATGTATAGGATCTCAATTTTCTTGGTTGTATCTCAGTTTCTTGGCGTGATTCTTGATGGGATGGACATCCTTGTGTGTTTGGTTCCATAGGAAGGGTGCCAAAAATGAATGTGTCTGATATTCTATATTCACCACAACCTCTATTGTTGATCTTGACAATGGACAGAGTGGATGAGAGGATAGTTTCTATATTAATGTCTGATCTGGAAGAACTAGAAATGGAAGTACTAATGTCAATTATGGGACAATGAGTTAAATGCGGGAAGGAAGCTTCTAATGCATGACAATATGTGAAGGGATGGGGATTGGCACATATGGCAATTTTAGTGCCATTATGTGGGAATTTGATGCTCTAATGGAAGGTGGAGGGAATGAACTAGATGGAGTGAATCCATTGGCATCCAAGGAGGATGTTGAAGGGGAGGTCAAGATCAACAACATGGAAAATTGTGTTTTGTACAGCTGGACCCAAATGGATTGGTAGTGAGATGGTACTTTCAGATGTGCATTCCAGATCATCATAAGACTTGATGGTAATAACATCATTTATTATGTCTTCTTCGGTATACCCCAATTGTTTGATGAATTTAAAAGTGCATAAATTGAGGGTCGAACCATTATCTATCATGACTCTTCTGATGGGAAAGTCTTTAACGATGATGATGATGTAGAGAGGAAGGTTGTGGTCAGGTGTGCTAGATGGCATGTCTGTTGGTTTAAAGGAGATCCCATAGGATGTGAATAGGTGATCAACAAGGTTTTGGAACTAGATAGGGTCGATGTCACTGGGGACACATGATTCTTGTAGAGCTTTATTAAGGATTTATTGGTGGATGGGAGAAGTGCTGAGGAGATTCAAGATGGAGATTTAGGAAGGGGTATTCCCTAGGTGTTATAATAGATTGTATTGTGTTCTAGCAGATGGAGAAATATTAGCACCTATGATAGATATTCTTCCTTGGCGAGTGGTGACTACACACTGGGTATCTATGCCCTTGAAATGAATTACATTGACCGAGTTTTCTACTTGGGATATGCAACTGATGAGCTTGTCATAGTTAATATATGAATTGGTATAGTCCTTTTTATCATAATGATGTCCTTTTTTCCCTTTCTTTTGTTTGAGGGTTGAGCGGGATTGGTAGGTCCTTTACTAGAGTTGTGTTCAGGAAAAACACATTTTGATAGATTTGTAGGCTAGTATTTGGCGACAATTGGGTAGGAGAATCTACTATGGTCTCTTCATGGTTGATGAGGTCTTGGATGTAATACTTAAACTTCATGCACTTTATGGTAGGGTTTCCTTTAACACGATGGTAGTGACAATATTCATTGTCTTTGTACCATGTAGGTTTTGATGCTGATTCATCAAACGGTTATGTTTGTGGGTATGTAATCAGATTGGCCTTAGCCATTATGTGGAAGATGACATCTATTCTTTCACCCAAAGGGGTGAATATGTATTTTTGCATGATTGAGGCTTGAGGTTTTGTTTTTCCATGCAGGACTAACATTTCTTTTATCTAATTCATGGGAGTTTGGTATTTTGAATGGTAATTTGTCCCAGGAGGAGGGTATGGTTGTGTGACCTGTTGGCATGTGTTTTTTTGATATGTGGGATGTTGATATGTAGGCATATGAGATTTTAGATAGCCTACAAAAATCTAGATGTGTTTATTATTTGTGGCACCGTCGGTCACAACACTCTTATTCTTGTTCCAATAATGGGATCGATCATTGTTGGGTCTGTCATGATGAGGTTCTTTGTACAACTTGATGGTTCTATAATTGATGGGACCCTTTTCAAGGTCCATTCATTTTCCTCTGATTTCTTGGTATATTTGTAGATAGTTCATATGGATGTGGTGTGCCAGTTTGGGATGAAGATTGTTGATAAATATATTTATCAAATGTTTCTCAGGAGGTTGGTATGAAAATCTTGTGGTGAGGCCTTACCACCTCTAAAGTTAATCTGCCAAGCTTTCACCTCCTTTATTCTTGGAGTTGCATAGGTCTAGGAGATATAATTCATTGTCAATGTGATGTGCATAATGGGATACAAAATTTTCAGACAATTCTACAAATGTTGTGATTGTGTTGTAGGGGATTTTGTCAAACCACTCAAATGTTGTCCCTCCCATGATTTTTGGGAAGAGGCACTATTTCTCATTTTTTCTACTAATTGCATCATAGAAAAAATGAAACATATCATGTATGAAAGAGCATGGTGAAAATTTCAGAGTGCAAATTATGGCTTCGATCCATCCAGAAAGACCAGAAAATCCTTCAAAGAGCCCTCATTTTTCATGGCTGTTTGTATCAAATAGGAACACTGCCAGCAGCAAATGAAACACATTTTAAACCCCAAGTCTTGGCGCGTTCTTTTTAAAATTACTTTTCCCACCCACTTAAAGCGTGTTCTATTTTAGTCACGCAACTACGATCTATTTGTGCCAAGTGTCTTTAAGTTGTGCGACTGCGCGATGAGATGTTTTGGAGGAGAATCACGCAATTGCAATGAAGTTATGTCAAATTTTTTAAGTTGCGCGAGTGCGCGACGAGCTATAATAATGATCATCGTGCAATCGTAATTAGTTTCTATCTGTTCTTGATCTGTCTGTGAGTGAGCAGGTTCGGTGTTTCAATGATAATCGCGCAGTCGCGATGTCTTTTGCAAGTCAGGTTCCTAGTTCGCGAGTCAGCGACGAGTAAAGATTATGCATGTCACGCACCCGCAGCAAGTTTTTATGTCAGTATCAAGGGCTTGCAAGTGTGCGACGAGTTAAAGATCAACTCATTGATCAGTCACACAGGCATAATTCAAGATTCATAAAGGTCCGCAACCGAGCGACCAAAGGAACTGATCAACTCATCGCTCACTCGCTGCTATTTTCAGATGATGAAGTGTTATCTCTCGAGTATGCGATGAGTAAAGGAAAGAAAGTGTCGCGCACTCGCCGATCAACTCAGAGAAAGGAAAAAGAGCCTGTGAGTCAACGACGAGAAAAAAAGGAGGGTCATCACTCACTCGCTGATCAATTAGGATAAAGGGAAGACAGCTCGCGAGTGAGCGACTGAAAGGAAAAGGTGTATTGTCGCGCACGCGCGGTCGATAACGAACTAAGATTTTAAGGCTCGCAAGTTGGCGACTGAGTAGAAAATGGATGTCATCACCCACTTTCTAACAAGATGGAAACAAATAGAAGTTGAGCGAGTGTGCGACCGAGTAGAATATGCAGTAAGAAAAGGGATGTCGCTCAGTCACTCAAAATTCAAAGATCAGTTTAAACAGTCAGCGACTGTGCGATGATGGATTAGCTAAAAAATTTTAGAGCCCAGGTTGTTAAGTTTGCATAAGAGAGATAATTTACTCAGTTTGCAGGGGTTTCCAAGGTTCATCAGAGTATTCTAAATTGCAGGAAATTATGCACAGAACAGTCTACTAATCTCTGATTAGATTTGTTTCAATATCGGTAAAAAGTAAGAGATTCAGAGTGCGACAGGTCAAGAAACAGAAGGCATCGCTCACTTGCAGAGGCTGAAAAATAAGGCAGTCAAGAGTAAGAAATATGATTTTTGCAGTGAATCAAAAGAAACAGAAAGGAAATCATATATTTTCTCAGACGCTGGAAGGATCAGATTTTTGAAAAGGTCAGAAGATGCATTTTTGGGGCTGCAGAAAAGTTATTGCAATACAGAGACTTTTGTGATTCTTCTAGAGGGATAAGACTGCTTCTGTGAAGGGGCATTTATGTTGATATTTCCTAGGGCATGACTTTGGTAGCCTCTTTCACACCTTTTCCACTTGTTTAGAGGTCCCAAAATAGACCTTTTTCTCTGTATCTGATCCCTGATATTTTGGCCCTCATAAATGATGTAGTTGACTAAGTTGTATAAGTATGAGTTGAGAACTCATTTGTAACCAGTTCTGATTATGCAAGCAGGCATGCTTTGTGACATTTTCTCTATCCTTGGTGTATTTTTGTGCATAAGCCTGCAACTCATTGTGAGAAATAATATGCAGAGTTTGAAGTTCTTGGAATCAATTTATTGTATTGTGTCAACCTTGTCTCTTTTCTGCTTGTTTGTATGTGTTGTAGATGGTTGATGGGTTAATTGTGAAATATTTTATTTCCTTTTAATCATGTCCCTTTGTAGCATCTACTTGTAGAAGAGTATGTTTTCTTGCAGGTTGTAACTAGTGTCTTACGTTGAGCTGTTAACTGTGAAGTCTTTCCTCTTAACTAGTTTAATCATGACCTTGTTATGAAATATTGATGCATGCCTATACAAGAGATTTGTGTTTTACCTCCAATTTAGTTAAGTTGACCCAGGGCTTTATCCTGTGTGTGTTATGTTTTCATGTCAAATTTGGTGGATCACCTTAGTTTAGATTTCATTCCAGTTGTTTGCATTTCATGCAATCCTTCTATCCCTTTTCCCCATCAATTTTCAGTCTTTCAAGAAGCAAACAGGTGATCACCATATAGGAAGCCGGTCTAGAATCTAGAGATTCATTCCAGCCTTAGGTTACCCACAACCTTGGAATGTTTCCATGTTTCTCCAAAAGGTTAAGTTCCTGCGAACTTAACAGGGTGCAATTTTGAGAGCTAACAACTTTGGCACGCCCGGTGGGACGAAAGAGCTATTTTTGAGCTCTTTTTTGAAGACATTCTGCTTTTGTTTGGTGTGGATAGCAGTAATTTCTGCCTTTGGAGGCAAGAAAAAAGCACATCTGGCGACTCTGAGGTCATTTTCTACTGGTTTCAAGAAGATTCAGTGCTGGTTTATGTTTTCAAAATATTTTATATTCAGTTTTCCAGCTTACTACATGCATAGAAAATGTCAAGTTATTATAGACAGCTACAATACTCACCCTCATGTCATGAAAATAATCCT
>MU224795.1:826991-919880 GCA_018584345.1 Thuja plicata | reverse complement strand
AATAAATTAGAAACAAATATCATTACCCTATCCTTTGATGTCTTGTAGACTGCAATAAAATCCTTCACTATCCTTCTGGTCTACTGCACATATCTCTCAAATCCTGCACTTTTTCTTCAAAAAAAATGTACAAATGTTTAGAGGAATGTATCCCCTCTTTATAAATGTCTTTATTCGTTATCCAACAGCACAATAAACCACCCAAAACTTCTTTAGACCAAAACAGGTTCAAACTGTCAAAACTGAATAAAACTGTCTTGGTAGAAGCGACTTTTCTCTCTCCAAACAAATTTTATCACCAAAATAACTTCGACCCATTTCAGATATTTCTGTTAAATTTCTGAAAACGTATAATAATTTAGGTTTTTTTTAACAATTAATATATGTAAATTTTGTTATACCAAAACTGGTTAGTTATGAAATTAAGATCCTTATAAGCATAACTAACTATAAAAAGTGTTAATCACTTTGAAACTTAAAAAAAAAAATCATAGTGATATGGTAAATCATTTAGGTGTTGAATAAGGAGTATAATCCACTATATAATCATATCATATCAAATTTTTCACAAAACAATAATTTTTTATTCACTCCCTTAATTAACTACATCTTGTGTACCAACTGCTTATTGACATCAATGACAAAAACCAATGAACAAATACCAAAGGTTCAACAGATGTTTTGGATGATGATGCTAAAATTATTGGGGTGCCTTAAAGACCTAAGGATGAATTTATTTAATAGAGGATTATTAGTTGCCTTTCCTAATACAAGCTCAAATGGATGTGATTATGTCAACATAAGACAAACTTGTGGTCTTCAGAGGACAAGATTATTTGTCAATGTAAACCAACCTTTTGATCAAGGTGATGAGGCCAAAAAGAAAATATGGGTACCCTAAATAATGCTTAGTCAAGGGAGCCTAAGGATGGGTCTTGATAAGATATGGGTACTATGCAACTCAAAAGGATATAACACCAAGCGAAGGATATGTTTTTATTTTTATTTTTTGGATGATAATAGGATAAGGCTTGGATGATGCTAGGATGATGCTTGGATTAATTAGATTTCACTAGGTTGATTGGGTGATGAATTCCTAAGGATGGAGACTAAAATGATGGTCCTAATATGCAAGCTAAATGAATAAGAAGAGGAGTAAATGAGGATGTTTTGATGTGCAAGCTAGTCGTATTGTTCAAAGTTGACAAAGGCGTGGTTCAAATGGTATTTGGCCATGAAGTTTGCAAGTTTATTATTATAGATGATTTTTTCTATTTTCCTCACATGTGTGAATCTATTGTTTGATGAAATCAATGATGTGTTGGTATTTCTTAGCTTCATGAGTGGTGGTCTTTTGTTCTCTATATATTGTAGGTGATTGATTCTTGACTTTCTTGTGTTTTCCAGAATCTGACATGTCCCAAGAAAAAATGTTTGTATGGTTGCACATGTGGGTGTGAAATTTCACAATTGGGATTCTTTGAACAAGTTCTTGAGAATTTTTTGTTGTTGATGAGGACTCGATTGTATGTGTTCAATGGTAAGAACAAGTTTCAGTCATACATCAAAGGCATTGACTATGCTAAGTATAACTTGATTCAAATGGGAACATTCATGCGTTTGAAAATAATCCAACAAGGGACAAAGAAACCTTGAAGGATACAAGAAAGTGTGACGAATATGAAAATTGTGTATGTTGAAGTCACCAATATTTTGAGAACAATGAAGCACATGCCTACCTAAGGAAATTGGCATAGCTTGAAAATATTTTCCCGCAAACCTAGGTACACAAATGAGAGATAATTAGAATACAACCATCACCAAGCACACAATGGCCCTAGTCATGATGTCACATTATCCAACTCCAAATGCTCAAGGTGGCATGAATATGCGAGTGATATTTGGGAGGTTACTATCCTCCTTGCACAAACATTATCAAACTTTCAGAGGTGAAGCAGGTAGGATTCTACTTTAACATTTCGTAGTATGGATCTTCATTTTGATATGTCCTTTGTGTCCATGCAAGCGTGATTGAGGCATATAGACCCACAAAGCACCTTGGCACAAGCTGTCATGTGAACATGATTGAGACTTTGCGGCCCTACTTTATGTTAGGTGTGAGCCGAGTATAAGATGAAACGATGTCTGAATCCCAAGGTATTGGCCCCAAAGAGTAATTTTTTTTAATGTGAGTTGGACTGGTGTGGCTTACACCTTGTTCTCATGTGGGTCATTCTTGAGAGATTTTTTCCTCAACCGGAAAGCCCAAATAAAGGTTTAATTTGAAAAAATGGATTGTAAATGAAAGGAGTCTAGATTTATGACTTCCCACAAGGAGAAAAGAGCATACTCTCCTATCCAATGTTGTTTTCTCCCAAACACATCTAGAATATTTTTCGTTCCCAAGGTTAATTTCTAAGTAAAATATCAAATGAGTCTAGATTTATGATTGTCTCACAAAAGACAAGATCATACTCCCCTATCACTTAATAAAACACTACAAGTCAATCCTTCTTAGGTGCCTAAAAAAAATTAAGAAAAACAAAATGTTTGTTCGTATCCCCTAGGCAACTTGCAAGACACAAAGTGAGTAGTCTAGTATTTTAAAAGTCTTCTAGAAACATCTTGCAAGTCTAACTATCAATAGTTTTAGCTTTTCCAAATATTTGACAAGTGATAAAGGTGATCTGCACAAAGAATTCACTTAAAAAAATTATTTTATTAGCATAAGATATGAGCTTTTGAAATTGAAAAATTAAAGAGTAACTTTGAACATGTGAACCAAATTTATGAAGTAGAATCTGAATTAATAGCTTAAAATATAAAAAGGGCTCCGAGTCATCTTTCCAATGCTTTTCAAATTGTCAAAATCGGAGCTCATATGTGAAAGTTATAGATGTTTTTGTGATGCCTCTATTTGCAGGCAGAGCCGCCTCTGAACAAGTGTAGCCACTTGTCTGTCGGAGCCGCCTTTGTAGAAGAAGAGCCACTTGTGCATGAACTAAATATGTTTTTGAGAAGAATTGAGAAAATTTTAATAAGTTTTACGGACATGGGTCGCACTGGGCATGCCAGAATGTATATTAGGAATTCTTCAAAAACTATTGGGATCAAGCGTAAACATGAAAACAATAGTGGGATAGCACATAAAGATAGCGTAAACTTTTCCTCATCCAACATATCTATTCCAATTTCTTTCAAAATTAAGTTATTTCTCTCTACAACCCCATTCTATTGAGGGGTTCTTGCAGTAGCATACTGTCTTTTGATACCATGTTGCTCAAAATAGTTCACAAACTCATCTAAAGTGTACTTGTTGCCCAAATTTTCCCATTATGAAGATTTTGGCTATAGGTTGAGTAAAATGAGGCTCCCACGAGGGTTGAGCCCAGCCTATGAGGTTGACCTTAGTTGTTGATCTTGGTTGTTTTTCACAAACTCTTCAGTCCCTGTTTTGCTCCTACCCATGCAAAATATCTAAGTGTTAAAAAACCTATGTATTTGATAAAACCCTAGTTAATCGAGATCTGTTCTAAATCCTTATTACCTTTTGGGTGACTTAAGTTCTTCAAATTCCCATGTGTGCATTTATACCTTGCATAATTCTCTTAGTCACACGATAAAAATAGAATATTCCAAATCATCTGGCGACTCCAACTCTTGCTAGTCTCATGATGTTGTGAAAGAAAAGCATATTCCATTTTGATTAGGAGACTCAGCGATGATCGTTGGATTGGATGATGATCAAAGGGGAGTCAGGTGATCTCTTAATACAAACTAGAGTTGGTAAAGGATCTAGAGATCACGCGACTTAGTGTAATTCCTACCTACAGGTGCGACTTGAGTTTGGAGATGAGTTAATTTAATAGCCTTTCGGTCGGGTGGTCTCGTAATCAAAGGGAATATTCTATCGAGAAATAGAGACTTGGAAACTGCCATCCAATTTAAAGAAGGTTTAACACTTTTTGTGTAATTTCATGATAAAGCCAGGGTTAGCAGAAGGTTGGGAGACTTAGCAGCAAAGAGAAGTATTAACCCAAGGTTATGAGGCATTGCCCAGGTAGATAGATAAAATGATCCAGTGGCTACATTTTAAACTGTAAACGGATTGAAATCTCAACCGTTAATAAAGAAATATACACCGCTTGTGACCGTTAAGATTTAAATATTCAAAGGAAATTCAAATATCTAATCTCAGAAGTTATTACAGAACCAGCTTGCAGAGAGGTAGATGAATCGACTGACTTTGCAAAAGCAAAATTGATGATGTTAGTAAGATTTCATAAATTATATCTGATTGATCAAGAATATTTCTAGGATGCATTTATGAATGAAGCTGATAGTGTTAGGGTTTCTAACAAAATCCTTTTGTAATCAATTGTAACCCTAACAAGATCAGATTGGCTCCAAGCCTGCGTATTGGGGAGTATATATATCAGTTTTGAGAGCTTTAGAGCTTAGAGTTTTCTTGGCTTAGAAATTATCTGTGGCATTCTTTGTGCCCTCTAATTTCTGTAGTTTGTAATCTTTCATTGATATTTAGTTATTGCAAAGGCTTTTTTGTGACATCTTTCTATCCTTGGGCTTCCTTGTCTGAATCTCTCTTACTAAATTAGAGTATATTTAATGATTTCTAGTGAAATATTAGAGTCTTTGAGCCCTCTTTGTTTTGCAATAGTCTGTACTACTATGGATGATTTGATTTAGATGAGTTTGTGGATATTTTATAGTCCCCTATCATTTTGTCTCATTCCTGTGCCAAATTTCAAAATTGAATGTTTGTTTGTAGGTCATAGTCCGTGTCTACTTATAGTAAATATGCTATTGTTTTTGAAATCACTTCTTTCCCTTAATAGCCTATGTTTGTCTCGAGCCTCCCTATGAAATATTTATGCAAGCCTATCTAGGAAGTTGTGTTCTTTTGGTTCCAAGGTTTTCATGCTGAGATTAGTCACTGTATTATGATTTAGGTCACCTTCGGTGTATCACCTAGTAGGATAATTTTCTTTCAGTCATTTCCCTTTCATGCATTCCTTCTATCCCTTTTCCCTTAAGCATTTAATTTCCTATTAAGAAGAGCAAATTTGGGTGACATATCAAGAGGAGACAGCCTAGAACCCAGAGGTCTCATCTCAGTTAGAAAAAGGTCCCACAACCTTGAGATGATTCCCATGTTACAATAGATTACCAAGACTATGAGAGCTTGGATAAAGGGTGTAAATCTAGGTGTCTAACAGTTCTGGCATGCCAGGTGGGACACCAATTGAAGTTTACTTACCAATATTATGCTATTTCTTATATACTAGTTGCATAATAAAGACTTAAAGAGGTTTCCCTATCAAGTATATCTGGCAACTCCATTGGTGAAGAACAGAAGACCCAGTCTTGTTCAAAGTTTATGAGAAAAGTTGAAACAAGAAGCTCAAATATTTCTGAGTTCACACAGCTGCCCTCCAAAAGGAACTATAGAAGATCATCTCAAAAAATACCCCCTACTAGGAGGGTATAGTCTACACCACCTGATACTTCAGAGAGGAGACCCTGGCCTTTTCATTCCAGAAGAAGAGGAAGATCCCTAACTAGGCAACTACAAGAAGATTCAACTCCGCCCTTAAATACAACTCTCGCAGTTGTTACTCAGCAAGTCACAACTCCTGCAATGGCAAGGTAGTTTGCTTTTTCCCCCTTCAATAAAGGAAGCCCCTTAAAATTTTCTCAACATCATGATGTGCCTCTGGTAGTGCTTAAAAGTCTACCTAATTTCACAGGTGAATGGAAAACAACAACTTTTGAACACATAAGAGATGTAACTACTATCTGTAGTATACATAACATCACAGAAGAAGATGTGGCTACAAAGCTATTAGCAACCTCTTTCAAAGGTAAGGCCTTAGAATGGTTTAGAACTCTTTTTGTCAGTTCCATTAATTCATGGGATAGATTAGTAGATGCATTAAGTAAATACTTCAAGGATAAATCCGATAACTTATCTCTGGTAGAGCAACTAAAAACCATTAAAAGAGCTCCCCAGGAACAAATGGCAGACTTCAATAGCAGATTTCTTAAGACATGGAATAGAATTCCTACCTCAGTAAGACCTTCAGCTAATCATGCCTTCCTATATTTTTTAAGAAGTCTAAATAGCAATATTTCTGTCATGATTCAATCTATGGGAGGTACTTCATTACCTCAATCTTTTGACATTGTTGTCAAGGCAGAGAACTGTCTAATGCAATATGGCATGATAGCCCTGAGGCCACCTATGCCCATATTACCTGACATACAACCAAGAATGCCTTTGCAAATAACTCCAATTCCTCCAATACCCACTATTGTAACACCTCAAGCAAATACCAATTATGGGGAAGTAAGGGAGGACCCTTCCCAAGAACTATTAGAATTCAGAAGCAATTAGCAAGAGATGAAGAAATTAATGTAGACTATGAGTAATAAGATGATTAGTATAAAGAAACAAGGATAGGGGAGTAGGCCCCCTCTTCAGTAGAAAAATTAGAGTCCCAATCAACAATATCAAAATTAGGGACAATATTATCAACAAAATAGACCCCAATTTCAAGGAGGTTATCAAGGGCAAAGGCAAAACTACAACCATAGACCATCTTAGACTTATAATCCTACCCCTCTCAATTCTGCAAATCTAGTTAAGGATGTAGTCCCAAGTCAAAATAACCTTTTTACAGAGATGGAGTGGTGTTACCCTTGCAATCAGTCCCATAACCAGACAACATGCTTAAATAGGAGGGTACACCAAGCACTGATGGTTCAAAGCTCCTCACTTACCCAATCAGAGGTTTCTCCCAATGAACCACCTCCTCACCAGGAGGCACAACATGACAAAACTACTCTTTTTAATTGGGAGCAACAAGATTCCAATGGAGTAAATGGTGAATCCACCATTACTGCCAACACCAGATCTAAAAGAAGATCTCAAGACATGGAAAAAATAGGAGATAAAGCTTCTACATCTATAGAATCTTCATCATCCTTTGCTCCTATCTTGCTGAAGAAAGCCCCTGCCATTCCAGTCAAATAAAATTGACCTTCTAAGGAGGTTGAGCCTATCATAGCAAATATATACCAAAGAGTACACACAGTTGTACCCTTCAACATAGTGGATAATATGAAGAAAACAAATATCACTATGTCTATGTGGGACTCTTTGGCTATTCCAGGACAACCTGAAATAATGAAGAAATTAATGACCGAAGAGAAGATTCCTCAGTAGCCTACAATAAAAGAGGTTTTTAAGCTAGTATTGGTTAACACTGATCATATGGAGGAGGTTTCAAGAAGCAACTCCAAGGCTAATACTGTGTAAGGTAGGAACTCAAAACCAACCCCCTTTTTATGTATCTTTAATTATTGGAAAATCTTTGGTACATAATTGCATGGTAGATAGTGGGGCTACTAGTACTATTATCCCTAAGAAGGTATCCGACCAAGTATGTTTGAAATATGAGCCTTTCCAAAAGAAAGTTACCCATCTTGATGGTTCTTGAGTGAACACGATAGGTGTAGCTAAGGACACCAATCTAGTCCTCCATGCAAGCCCCAATTTCTCTATCCTGCTCAACATATACATAATAGACCTCCCTGATCTATTTTCCATATGCTTGTCAAGGAAATTTATACCCAAGATAGGGGGTTGTCTTTCCTATGACTGGTCACACATGCTTTTTCATACAAGGTATGGTACTAAGGTCACTATCAACTCTGAATCATTGGTAGCACACCATGTAGAACCCTATGTGTCCAATGTACTTAACACAAGTTGTCTCGCACTTGATGATGATGAATTTCCAATCATCATGGAAACAACCACCAAGCTAGAAGGTATCCCAGACATCTATTTAGATGAGTTAGAATCTCAGAGACCCTTTGAGGCCCAAGCCAATGTTATTTGGGATTCTGGTTTGGGGTCTTATTTGATTCAAGAAGAAGGTTGCATAGAGCCAAATCTCTCCAAGGGAAACAAAGGTTTAGAATATCAATGCGGCCAAGTTTGGGAGCTATACTTTGATGGTGCTAGAAGCAAACACGGTGCCGGTGGTGGTGCAATGCTAGTTTCCCCACAAGGGGAGAAGTATTATCCTGCCTTTAGTTTCAGTTTATCCTGCACTAGTAACACCACTGAATATGAGAGCCTAGTGAATGGGTTGGAATGGGCCAAAAGGAGAGGGATTAGAACCCTAAAGGTATATGGTGACAAAAAGCTAGTTGTCAGCCAAGTAAGAGGGATAAGTGTGACTAAAAGTGATATAATGAGAGCATATAAGCATCAAATTTGGGATGCAATTGAAGATCTCCATGCTTTCAATATCATCGCAATCCCTACAAAATTGAATCAGGATGTAGATAGATTAGCTACTTTTGGATCTCAGTATGATATCCCTACAAGTATTTTAAAAAAGAGGGATCAAAATCATATCAAAGTGATTGTCAGAGCTTCTATTCCTAATAACAATATCAATTGGCAGGTGTTTGACAGTGACGAACAAATTCTACAGTTCTTGTTTGAAGAGGATGTTTTCTCAAAACATAACCAAGATAGATTATTGCATAACTATGGTGATCAAGTGATACAACTAAGATCTAATAAAATGACTAAAGGGCTTGTTACCCTGGAGTCTGTCTTCAACAGAGATGACCAAGCACAGAAGAGAAAAGTTGGCCGGGTTGTCCAGCAAGAACATTATACTAAACTAAGGTTAGAACCAGGTGAAAGTTTACAATTAGGGAAGGTAAATACTAATTCAAAAGAATAGGCTTACACCCAATTATTTCAAGAGTTCAGTGATGTCTTTGCATGGCAATATGAGGACCTCAAAGGGTTTGACCCTGCCCTTGCTCAGCAAACCATTGAATTGGAACCCAATGCCAAACTGGTCAGGCAGAAGCAAAGGCCTGTAAATCCTAAGTTAGAACCAATCATGCATAAAGAAGTCCTCAAATTAATAGAGAGAGGTGTCATCTACCCCATCAAGCACACCAGTTGGGTTTCCAACCTTGTTCCTATTAGGAAGAAGAATGGTGAGTTAAGGCTATGTGTTGACTTTAGAGACCTTAATAGGGCATCCCTAAAGGATCGTCATCCATTACCCTCTATGGAGAAAATCCTACAATGTGTCTTTGGATCTAAGAGATTTTCATTATTGGATAGCTATTCAACATACAATCAGATCCTAGTTCATGAAGAAGATCAATATAAGATTGCGTTTACAACCAAATGGGGGACCATGGCTTATCAAAAGATGCCCTTTGGTTTGTCTAATGCAGGTGCTAATTTTCAAAAGGCAATGGATATGGCTTTAAAATCCTCATGTATAAATTTGTACTGGTCTATTTAGACAACATAACTATTTATTCTAAACATGCAACAAACCATATTAAACATCTGAGGAAAATATTTGAAAGGTGTAGAGAATTTGGGATATCTCTCAATCCCAAGAAATTTGTGTTTGTAGTCCATGAAGGAAAATTATTGGGATATATAGTATCAAAAAAGGGAATTATAGTAGACCCTAAAAGGATTGCAGCTATCCTAGATATACCCTTACCACATCACAAGAAAAGTCTTCAATCTTTCATAGGAAGGATTAACTTTGTCAGATGTTTCTTGCCCAATATCACAAATCTATTAAATCCTTTGACAACAATGTTGAAGAAGAATACATCTTTTTGTTGGAGAAAAGAGGGGAAAGCTAGTTTCCAAACCATTAAAGAGTCTCTAACAGAAGCCCCTACCCTATTAAATACAAACTTTAGTAAGGATTTTATCCTTTACGCTTATGGAGGATTAGATGTTATTTCTGCAATATTGACCCAAGAAAATTCTGAAGGATTGGAACAACATATTGCCTTCTTTAGCAAAGGTTTAGAATAATATGAACAAAGATATTCTTTTGTGGAGAGACATGTACTCACTGTAGTGAAGAGCCTTAAGAAATTTAGATATCTGTAACCCACAACAATGTACAATTGAAAGTAACCCATCCTAGTGTCAAGGAATTCTTGGTTTCCAAGGACCTGACTGAAAAAAGAGCTGGTTGGATTACTTAGGTCATGGAATATGAAATTAACATCCAAGTCACCAAGTTAGTAAGAGGAAGAGGTCTTTGTGAGTATCTAACAGAGGATGAGAGTTCAAAGGGATTGGAGAAAATAGATGCATCCCTAATCATGCATTCAACAGAAGATCATGTTGAGGCAGCAAGTTGGTTGACTAACATGATCCATTATTTGAAAATAGGGGAATGCCCTACAGATCTAAATCTAGAAAAAATAAGGTACTATAGGTTACAATCTGTTCCTTTTGTGCTAATAGATGACATTCTTTTTAGAAAGGATCACAATGGTGTCCTTTTGAGATACATAGGTTCAGAGAAGATAACAGATGTCCTATTTGAATTTCATGATGGACCTTCTAGAGGTCACTTCTCTCCTAGGTTTACTACTTTTAAGATCATGAGGGATGGATACTATTGTTCATCCATCTTCAAGGATAGCCATGATCACGTAAGAAAATGCATCAAATGTATCATGTTTTTCAGGAAAAGAAAAACTTGAAGCCTTGCCCCTTCAACCCATCAGAGTAGAGAAACCTTTCATAAGATGGGGCATAGATTTCATTGGCATGATCAATCCTCCATCAGGTGTAGGTCATAAATGGGTGATTACTGCAACATATTATTTCACTAGATGGACAGAAGCGGTGACATTGAAGGAAGCAAGTGAGAATGATGTCCTAAGATTTTATGATGATATAATTCACAGATTTGGTGTCCCTGACTCTATTATTTTAGATAATGCATTAGAATTTATAGGCCTAAGAGTGACTGAATGGGCAGTCAAACATAGTGTTTACTTGAACACAAGTTCAAACTAGTACCCTTAGGGTAACGGTTTGGCAGAATCAACAAACAAGAACTTGATTAGGATAATCAAGAAAACCCTACAAGACAACCAAAGAGATTGGCACACCAAACTAAAATTTGCATTGTGGTTAGATAGAATTACCCCAAAGAAGATCATTGGGAATTCTCCCTACATGCTAGTGTATGGAAAGGAGGCTAAGTTGTCCATTTTAACTGAATTTCCAGCTCTGGACTTAGCTACTCAGTATGTCTTGTTTGAAGATGGAGATCCTTTACAGATTAGGTATGCTCAGATTATAGAGTTAGAAGAACACAAAGATAAGTCCATGAAGGATATGGAATTCCACTAGATGCAGACAAAGAAAAGATTTTACAAGAGAGCCAGGACTAGGAGTTTTAAGATTGGATATATAGTCCTCAAATGGGATGAATTCAAATCAAAGCCCGACAGACATACTAAGTTTGATTCCTTCTGGGGAGGCCCATTCATCATCACAGGGTGCAAAGAACATAATGCTTTTTAGCTATCAACCCTTGGAGGATTTCCCTTTCTCATTTTGATAAATGGATTCCATTTGAAGCCTTTTTTCAAGGTTTTTCCTTCCTTGTAAATATTGTAGATGATTTCCCCGCTCTTTGTTCCTCCTTTCTAGATTAATTTTTTTCTTTCCTTAAAACTGCTCATGCACAGTTAGTTGTTTCTCCTTCTGGTTTCAATCTTCTTCCAAGTTTCTTTTTGATCAAATAATGATTCTATTCCCAGTGGATATCAAAGGCTACTAGTTCTCAATGTCTAGCAAGCAGACATCCCACAGAAATCACCAAGGATGTTGCCCAAATTTCCCCATTATGAAGATTTTGGCTACAGGTGGAGTAAAATGAGGCTCCCACAAGGGTTGAGCCTAGCCTGTGAGGTTGACCTTAGTTCCTAATTTTGGTTGTGTTTTACAGTCTCTTCAGTCCCTATTTTTCTCCCGCCCATGTAAAATATCTAAGTGTTAAAAAACCTATGTATTTGATAAAACCCTAGTTACCCGAGATCTGTTCTAAATCATTATTACCTTTTGGGTGACTTAAGTTCTTCAAATTCCTATGTGTGCATTTATACATTGCATAAGTCTCTAAGTCACGTGATAAAAATAGAATATTCCAAATCATCTGGCGACCCCAACTCTCGCTAGTCTTATGATCTCATGAAAGAAAAGCATATTCTATTTTGATTAGGAGACTCAGCGATGATCGTTGGATTAGATGATGATCGAAGGGGAGTCGGGTGATCTCTTAATACAAACTAGAGTTGGCAAAGGATCTGGAGATCACACAACTCAGTGTAATTCCTGCCTACAAGTGCGACTTGAGTTTGGAGATGAGTTAAGTTAACAGCCTTTTGGTAGGGTGGTCTCCTAATCAAAGGGAATATTCTATCAAGAAATAGAGAATTGGTGACTGTCACCTAATTTAAAGAAGGTTTAACACTTGTCATGTATTCTCATGATAAAGCCAGGGTTACCAGAAGGTTGGGAGACTTAGCGGCAAAGACAAGTATTAACCTAAGGTTATGAGGCATTGCCTAGGTAGATAGATAAAATGATCCAGTGGATACATTTTAAAATGTAAAAGGATTGAAATCTCAACCATCAATATAGAAAGCTGTGCCACCTACGACCATTAGGATTTAAATATTCAAAGGAAATTCAAATATCTAATCTCAGAAGTTATTGTAGAACTAGCTTGCAGAGAGGTAGATGAATTAGCCGACTTCGCAAAAGCAAAATTGATGATGGAAGGAAGATTTCATAAATTATATATGATCGATCAAGGATATTTCTAGGATGCATTTATGAATGAAGCTAACAGTGTTAGGGTTTCTGAAAAAATCCTTTTGTAATCAATTTTAACCCTAACAAGATCAGATTGGCTCCAAGCCTGTGTATTGGGGAGTATATATATATCAGTTTTGAGAGCTTTAGAGCTCAGAGTTTTCTTGACTTAAAAATTATCCGTGGCATTCTTTCTGCCCTCTAATTTATATAGTTTGTAATCTTTCATTGATATTTAGATATTGCAGAGGATTTTTGTGACAGCTTTTCTATCCCTAAGCTTCCTTGTCTGAATCTCTCTTACTAAATTAGAGTATATTGAGTGATTTCTAGTGAAATATTGGAGTCTTTGAGCCCTCTTTCTTTTGCAATAGTGTGTACTACTGTGGATGATTTGATTTAGATGATTTTGTGGATATTTTACAATCCCCTGTCATTTTGTCTCATTCTTGTGCCGAATTGAAAAATTGGATGTCTGTTTGCAGGTCATAGTTCATGTCTACTTATAGTAAATATGCTATTGTTTGTGAAATCACTTCTTTCCCTGAATAGCCGCTATTTGTCTCGGGCCTCTCTATGAAATATTTATGCAAGCCTATCTAGGAAGTTGTGTTCTTTTGGTTCCAAGGTTTTCATGCTGAGATTAGTCACTATATTATGATTTAGGTCACCTTCGGTGTATCACCTAGTAGGATATTTTGCTTTCAGTCATTTCCCTTTCATGCATTCCTTCTATCCCTTTTCCCTCAAGAATTTACTTTCCTGTTAAGAAGCAAATTTGGGTGACATATAAAGAGGAACCGGCCTAGAACCCAGAGGTCTCGTCTCGGTTAGCAAAAGGTCCCAAAAAATTGATATGATTCTCATGTTACACTAGATTACCAAGACTACAAGAGGTTGGATAAAGGGTGCAAATATAGGTGTCTAACAGTACTCACAACCTTTATTAGACCTTAGATATTTAATCTTCATGTATGATTCTTTCTCTACCATTTTCCTAAAAAAGTTTAAAATTGCTAAAAGCCTCAGATTTGTGTTTCAAAAAGGCTACCTAGGTCATCCTAGTATAATCATATATAAAGAGCATAAAATACTTATATCCATTTATTGACATTGTCCTGATAGGACCACACAAATCTATATGTACAAGCTATAATGGTCTAGTAGTTGAATGTTCCATTGAATAAAATATGTTTTTATTTTGTTGACCATGTTGATAACCTTGACAAATGGTGTTTTTCAAGTTTACGTATGAGTGACATACCTCTTACATTATGATTCTTACTTACCTTCACCAAATTGTTAAAATTTAAGTTTCCAAGCCTCTTGTTCCATAACCATCCTTCATCAACATGTACCATAAGAAAAATAGTATCATAACCATTAGTATTTGTGACATCTTAGTTTATAAAAAATTCCTTTTGATATTTTACCTTTAGCCACTATGTTCCTCGACCTCAATTGTATCTAACACCCATGATCATAAAATAGGATTTCATAACCATTATCACAAATTTGGCTTATGCTCAAGAGATTATGTTTTAGCCCTTCAACAAAGTATACATTATGAATAGGCATGTTATCACTTAACATTAAAGAACCTAAACCTTATATTTGTCTTGAAGAGTCATCCCCAAAGCTCACACAACTACCCTCATAACTTACAAACTTTGTGAATTTCCTCCTATCCCCTGTCATGTGGTTAAAATGACCACTATATATGATCCATATATCCTTATTTTTTAGAATGTAGAGAAACTTGAACAAACATATAATTACCAAGGTTCTTACCCACTTTTGGTCTCCAAACTTTCACCTCCTTAACTTCTGATTTTTCAGATTCTTTGTCACTTTTCAGAAGAAAAATAGACTGATTTCCTTGCACATTCATAGATCTACAATATTTCTTAACATGATCAATCTTATTGCACTTAAAAATATATATATAATTCATTATATGAAAAGAACTGTTAGTATTAGGAGGTCCAAGAATACTAGGAGGTGGGGTGAACCATTAATCTAACTATATATGAGGAATTCTTCAAGATCTGTTGTGGTCAAGCATAAACATGCAAACATTAGTGGGTTAGCATATAAACATATCAAAACATTTAATAACTTTAAAACAACAAGAAATCCTACATAACATTGGATTAAGCATAAAACATGTTTTTGCACCCTATTTAGACTTGTTTGATTTGCTTATAAAAGGAAATGTGGATGTGCTCTCTCTTAAAAAAACAAATAGAAAATCCCCAAATGATAATGCTTGTTTAATTGTGGATGAAAAACTAGAACTCAAAGCTAATAGATAATGAAATAGCTCAAGAACTAGCATGAGGAATCTAGTCTCAAGATTTCCATAACGATGAAATGGAAATGCAATGCTAAACTAAGATATTATGCAAGATGAAAACAAGATTCATTTACCAAGTTACCCTAGCATATGATATCTAAATGGATTAACAAAATAACTAGGAACATGAAAGAAAACTATGAGATTCTAGAGCTAAAATAACATGATAACAATGCATAAAAATGAGAGATGAAATACAAGAGGAGAAGGCATATATTTATAGATTTTTGGAGGGAAGAGAAGGGCTTGGATGAGGTGGCACCTATTTGGCATCCACATAGGAGCCACATAAGGGACACATGGGTTTGAAAAAGAGGTCAACTTTAGCTTTAAATTATTTTTGAGGCTCAAGCTTTTCAAGTGGGGGACAAAGGTGTAAGAATGTGGTTGGGGGTTAAGGGCATTTACGCCTACCAAGTGGAGAGGGAGGTGGGAGTTAAAAGGAAGTGACATGATTTTGACTTGAGGAATGGCTTAGGATTATTAATCTATGGATTATGATTGTGCAAATGATTAAAGGGTAATTTAGGCTTGGATTAGAGGGCAAGTGGGAGAATTAGGAGGATGTGATGGGAGGAGAGAGAATGAGTGGAGGGATAAATTAAGTAAGTAATGGTATATATTTAATTCAGAGAGGTTAGTATGTGTGAAGGTGTTGGGTTGAGTTATAACTATGGGTTAGGTGGATGAGATAGGTTAAGTTAGTGGTTAAAGTTAGGAGCCATGTGCTCAAATTGATTAAATAGGTTTTATTTAATCAAAAGGAAAATTGGGAATTAATTTAAATGAGAAAATTATAATTATTTAAATTAATAGAAGAAAAGGGAGATTCAATTAATTATCTGGCTATGAGTTACCATTACATAATAATTTAGACTATAGTTAATTAATTAGATTAATTAAGTAATGAGATGACATAAATTAATTAAATATTTAATATTTAATCAATAATTCCCTAGCAGGGAACTAAACTAGATTATGAATCTTTGTAATCAGATTTAGGTGTCTACATTAATAATTTAGACTTTTCATTAACCATTCAACCACTTGCATCAATATACATCCATTGCATTAAAAACTAAAAAACAAAGATAAACATACACAATCATGAAACACAATTTAACACCAATTTGTTTCTTGTAGAAACCCAACTAGGAAAAACCACATGTGGGGATGGCACCCATAAAAATCTGCACTCTTTTGAAGTACACTTAGCTAAGATCTTAGCCCTATTAAAATCTTACAAATGCCTGGTTAAGATAAAGACCTTGTTAGGAGTCACCCAATAAGGGATTTAACTCCATCCCTATTAGGAGATTCACCTTTCTAGGAGTAACCTAGTTAAAGGATTTCAAACCCCAATTAAAGAGTCTCATGGTAAAAGGATTTATAATTTAGACCTATGAGGATCTACCCGGTTAAGGGATTTATCTTTATGAAGCTGTTAGGAATCAAAAAGTAAATGAAATGAGAAAGTAGCACTCTCTGATAATAGAAATCAAGTTCAAGCTCTGCTAATACGATATTCACTTGCAATTTTCATCATTTTACATATTTATACATTACAAGTTCATTAGGGAAATTAATTGCCTTATAAAATGTTTTATAATATTTACCGCTCAATGAAAAACCCTAAAACATTTTAACAATCTAGAGAAATCTCTAACAAAGTTAGGTTGGCCTTCAAATCCATTGCACATCAATTTCACAAAGAAAAGTCAAACCACAACACATTCTCCAATGTTCTTTCACAACCTGCAAGAAATCTGATCATAATGATCATGAAAATGCCAACTCATCAATCCTCATAAATCTTAGACATCACCATGATGCCTGGAACACATAATCACTTACTGCAACATGGTGCATCATCATCAGTCAAGGATCTAACTGCCTGTTCTAAGAAATTATTATGAATTTTTATTGAACAACATTCTGTCACTTGAAACTTGGTCTTCCAGTCATCAAATCATGATGTGGTCACAACAAAAACCTCATAACATATTCAAGATAATATATCATAAACCACAATATCTGAGACAAAACCTATTTGACACAAACATCAAATCATTCCTTCTTGGCTTCATCCTATTCTTCCTGTTTACCTTTCAACCTTAAATCATACATAATTCATACCAAACATAATATCCACCTATGCAGTCATAGATATAGCTTCTAGAGACATCACTTAGTCTTCCTTTATGATCACAACCACCAACTCTTACCATAGTTTTGGATTCAACCTCTTGAACATACATCAATATAACATGCAGATTGTCAACCAACAAAAGTTAAGTTGACATCAATGACAATATCATAATTGATCAACCTATCATCATATCTTCATCAAACACATACAATAACAAACTCAACTTTATCTATACATCAGTTATACCAAAAAAGAACATCTAAGATTAAATCTAGAATGTCTCATCAAAGCAATATTGAAATTTGTCATTCTATGCCCAAATTGATGACCAAAGAAATAATATCCATCAAAGATAGGTTTGAATCTAATTTGAGGCCTTTTACCAACAAACAAAGAGTTTTTTTGCCATGTGTATTTTATCTCTTGTAAGCTGATTTGAGTATGCATTCTCAGATTTTGGATTATAATGAGAAAGATTATTGTCTTTATGTTGTCCCTTAACTGGTGTACTTTCATTTGCAGATCTGAATATGTTATATAATGCTTTATTGGTTCTACCACGTGAACTTTGTCTAGGTTCATATCCAAAACCAGTTACATTATTAGATCTTCTTTGTTTTCTTAGCATGTCTTGGAATGTGGTGTTTTCATACTTTTCAAGTTTCTTTCTATACACTCCAACTTCACCCTCTAGTCTTTGACTTTCTTCATCTTTTGAAATCGAATCATTCTTTATTCCATCTAGAATTCTCTTTTGTTCTTCAAGCTACACTTTTAAATAAAGAACTAGTTGTTCCAAAGTTTTATTTTTATTGATTAAAACCTCTTGATCTTTCACAGCTTGTTCTTCTTGAGTGCATAATTATTTATTTAACTTCTTAATTTTCCTAAGACCACACAACAATTCACATTCAACATCAGCTTCAACCAATTCTATGTTACTATCCATTTCAATAAAAGAGTCTTGACTAATAGTTTAAAGAGCCATGAATAAAAATTCACCTTCTTCACAAGCAGAACTACTTGAATCACTATTATAAATATTAGTAATTTAACTCTTTTTAAAAAAAAATAAAACTTCCTTCTATTATTAAACTTATTTTTGGTTTGCTTTTCTTTATTTTTATCATCCTCTTTAGAATCTCCAAAAGGACATTTTGAAGAAAAGTGTCCTATTTTTCCATATTTAAAGCATTTAAAGAGAAGTTCACCTTTATATTTACCTGAGCCCTTTCTCATCCTCCTTGAAAGATGAACTTCTAGAACTTCAAGATCTTCAGAGTCTGATGATGGCACTTTAGACTTCTTCTTAGACTTGAATGCTTCTTCTTTTCTTGAACATTCTTCTTTACCATTTTTTCTCATCTCATATGCTACAAGTGCACCATAAATATTGTCCATAGTATACTTGTTAATGTCTTTTTCTTCTTCTATATCTTACATATTTTGATCAAACTTTATTGGAAATGATCTTAGCACCTTTTTGACATCATTATCATCAATTTATTCTCCAAGTCCAAGTATTCCATTAAATATTTCATCTACTTTGATTAAATATTCTTCTATTTTCTCATCTTCACCAATTTTTAGACTTTTAAGTTTTGCTCTCAGATTTTGTGTTTTATATTCTTTGAATCTATTATTCCCATGATAAATATTCTTCATCTTATCTCATACTTATTATGAAGATTTGTAATGCATCACTTTTAAAAACACATCTTTAGTCAAACTATTCAGAATTGTAAACTTTTCTTTCATGTCAGTTTCATAGTCCTTAGCAACTGCATTTGTAGGTAGAGTATTAGGAATAGTGTATCCATTTACAATAGAGAACCATGCATCAACACCTATACACAAAAATAGGTTTGCATCATAAATTTCTAAAAATCATAATGAGAACCATAAAAACTGTGTACTTTTGATGAATTATCTTGAGCCATTATGAATGAGTATTCCACTATCCAAGATCTACCTAATATTTTTAAACCAAGTACTAGGCACCAAGATCTGATACCACTTGTTTGAATGCTAAATCCCCGAAGAGGGGGGTGACTTAGTTGTTCAAAATTAAACCAATGATGATTGTTTGAATACCTCTAACATAGATTGTATGTAATAATAATAGGATGATGAAATAGACAAGAAATGTAATCCACAAAAGTTTTGACACAATGTTTATAGTTGAAAACCCCATAGGGTGAGAAACCAATTTCAAGTTATCTTTTTATTAGGCCTTATAGGAAAATGTTTAGAGCACCCACTCTAGGAAGAACCAACCCCTTTACACTTTTAGGAGCACCTACCCAAAGGACCACCCATCCCTTACAATTTAGAAATTCCTACTTCATAGAGCACCAACCCCACAATAACATAGAAGCACCCACTTCCCTTTTACAAAAGATTTAAATCAGAGGGTTACTCTGTTACAATTGTGTGATGAAAATGTGTCACACTTATATGAATCAATCCATTCAAGGTTTCTCAAGAATGAGGCCTCAAATATCGACTCATAGCTCCCTAGTCATGGAGTGCAAAGGTTTGTAATGGAGGCCCTTAGATTGACCTAGTTGTGCCCATGCAAGTACACCATGAAATGAGAGATTCAATGCATGAAAATGACAACTATTCTATATGATAACAATGCATAAAAAGAAATTAATCTAAATGATAACAATGCATGATTTATTCTATGAAAGGAAATACAAATGCAAGATTAATCTATGAAAGGAAATATGAATTTAATCTAAAATGCAAATGCAAAGTAATCTAAATGGATTGTCATGAATGCATGAGAGAAGAAGACAAGAAGATAGAAGTTGCAATATCCAAGCTCAAGTGAACAAATTCTCCTCCAAAGTTGTTCTCCAAACCTGCAGCATAACAATAAAAACCTGGGATGCTCAAATGAGAAGGAGAGGCTTCCTTATAAAGAATAATGGACGATGAGGATTAAGAGGCTTTTAAAGCAATGGTGGAGATTAAATTTTGGTTGATCCATGTGCTTTAAATCTTCAAGAGGCAAAATCAAAGGCAATGATTAAGAGGCAAAAAATCCCACCACTTAGGAAAGTGTGGAGAAAAAGGAATTTTTATTTAATTTAATTTGATTTATTTCATTTTTTCATCAAAAAAGAGCTTTAAGTGGGGATTTTATTCATTTAATTAAAAGATGGATTTTTAATTAAATAAGATAATATTATTTAATTAAAAGAGGGATTTTAAAACAAGATAAAATCATTTAATTAAAAGAAAGATTTTTAATTAAATAAGATTATTTTATTTCTTTTAATTAAATAAGATAATATTATTTAATTAGAAGATGGATTTTAAAACAAGATAAAATCATTTAATTAAAAGAAATATTTTCTTTTAATTAAATAAGATTATTTTATTTATTTAAAAGGTATCCTAATTAAATATGATAATATTATTTAATTAAAAGATGGATTTTAAAACAAGATAAAATCATTTAATTAAAAGAAAGATTTTCTTTTAATTAAATAAGATTATTTTATTTCTTTTAATTAAATAAGATTATTTTATTAATTTAAAAGGGATATTAATTAAATAAGATAAAATCATTTAATTAAAATGGATTTTCCTTTAATTAAACAATATTATTTTATTTAAGAGATATTTTATTTTAATTTAAATAAGATTATTGATGAAATGATCAAACCTTAAGAAATATTGAAATAATTGAATTAATTACAATTTGATCAAGGAAATTGATTTGAATTGAAAATGTTTCAAAGCATTGATTCAGGAAATTGATAACTTGATAAAATGATAAATGGGGCCCACAGTCTAGGCAACCATTTTAGGGTGCATACAACAATACAATCCTTTTAATAAAATATCTCAGAGTCATGTATCATACTTCTCAATTATCAAATTCACTTTCATCTTTAACTTCTAGAATACCCACAAATACTTCTTTCTGCAAATTAGACATAAGTGATGCCTGCATCAAATACTTAAAAACATTAGACATATTCATATATATTAATTATTGAAATCAATCATTTCCTCTAACAAACATTCTACATTCACATTATATCTCAAATTCTTTCTGATATATTTGTGACAGGATCAAATTTAAACCAAAATCTCACTGATAGTACCTTAGCCAACAAACCCTTATTTGGTCTATGAAAGTGATGTGGAAGCATCTTGGGAGAGTTGGCAATCCTGTATCACCAAAAATATGTTTTGTTTTGGTTTTGGTTTTTGGTAGCAAGTTCAGTTAGAGACCTGAGTTTCTTGGTCATTGGTGGCATTTCTTGGTTGGAAGATGTGTTGATTCACTGATTGAATTTGTGACTGGGCTTAGTGGTGCTTGGTGATTCTCTTCTCGGTGGTGTCTATTTGGTTGTGTTCATCATAGTCGTGTCTCTCACTAAGTGGCTTGGTTTCAGTGTTCTTGATCATTAACACAGTTTTTCTAATTATTTGGGTTGGCCAACTAGTGTATTTAATTTGGGGTTGTGTTCCTTGAGTTTTGGATTGACCGTTGGAGATGTGAGGACCTAAATCTGATTTGGTTCACTCTCCAATGCAAATTTAATGGTTGTTAGAAGCCGAGTGATGAAGAACATGTTGGGTGTTTTGTTCTAGATGATGACTTATGTTTTGTTGGTTTATTTTAATTGTAAGGCCAACTTGTGGTTGTGTTGTATAAAAGAGGGTTTAGCAAGAAAAGGTAGAAAAGATAGAGGGAAGTAGTGGAGGAGTTGTTGTAAATATATACAAATCTGAACTAGGTGAAGGATACCTTAGAGGGATAGTAGTTTGTTGGATTAGGAAACAAGAGGATTTCTTTGTGGCTTGTGAGCACAAGTTTAGATCTGTCTTGGGTTTCCTGGTAGATTGTTGACTGTTATAGTTCTAGGCTAGTTATGAGGGTGATTTGAAGCTTGCAAAAGATCTTTGTAATAGATCGTAGTGTATTTTATGGTGTATGTGGGCATAAGAAAGAAGGCCTTACAACTTAGCATGTTGCACGTAATTTAATTTCTTACAAATCAATCAGTAGATATTCTTTATATCTTGTTGTGTTGTGGTTTCTATTTTTGTTCTTGTTGTTGGCTACAAGTATGGACATCTCTTTTGAGATCTCTCCAGCCTTGACTGTGCAAAAATTAATGAATGTTTCTTTTAAACATTTGAATCTAACTATTCATTTAACAACTGTTAATGAAGATTAAAAAACTTTCAAAAATATATCAGAGTATGTGGTAACATATTACTGTCATTGTTGAACAACTTAGAATAATGTTTTCAATAATCTTCTTCTTGTTGAATTCTCTCCACAAATTTTTTAATAGTCTTCTTTAATCAAGTGTCTTCATTATAAATAAAAAACCTCTCCTTCCTTTTCATCAAATAAAATTTTTAGGATATCTTCTGCACATACACAGTCTCTTCTTTATGAATCCATTGGTTCAACTCACTATCTATGTCCTCAAATAATTCCATACCATCTCTACCATGTACTCATTTCCTGTCTATCGATCTTATATAACACACATAAGGTTTTTCATCTTTATAACCAACTAAGGACTACTATGTAACTGTAGGCATAAAACCATTTAATTATATCTATTTTAAGAGACAAAATAAAGTTTACATACATTAAGAATAATATAGACATAAGGATATTTGTCTTCCTTATTGACATATATCATGGGAGGCTCATTTTCTTAAAAGAAATTGATAACCAATGATCACTGACTATCTTCTCAAAAACCGATAATCATAATCACCAATCAGTTTTGTATAAACTATCTTCAGACTGTCATACCCGATATCTTAAGGAATGAATATGAATTTTGATTAAGTAATAGCCATTTTTCAAGATGTTTTTATAGATATTTGGTTAAGCAATCTATGATTGGTCTATAAGGATGTTTCAATTTATGTATTCATGTTGTTTTGGTTATAACAGAGGTCAAATTTTTCCTTTGGTTTGGATATGTTTGGTTGATTTAGTGGATGCAAAGTTGATGGATAGTCTGGGACTTAATGTTGTTTCCTTGGATAGTGTCATTCATGATTCAAAGCTTAGTAAGCTATCTTTCTGGTGTGGTAGAGTTATGTGTTCAACGATGTTCAAAATATAGATGATTTTGTATCTTAAGTTGGGGAGGATTGAAATGTTTGAGATGATTTCATTTCTTCTTAATGGTGTTCTTGGATCAAGTTATTATCTTTTTGTTGGTTATAATTGATAGAGGTGATTGCATTTGGTGATTTTCTAAGACTGATTGGTGTTTCTTCATTTAGGTCTTATCCAACTTGGTGAAGTAACATGTTGCATTCTTAGGTACAGATTTGGCGAAGCTATTGTGTTTGCATGGATGATGTTTTGGGTCCTATCTAAGTCTTGGTTGACTTGATTGGGATCACATTGGTGTTTGAGCTTATTATTTATATCATTTATTTTTATAGGTCTTGGCCAACCTTGTTGTTGATTATTCATTGTAATATGTAAAATGGAAAATCATTTGGGATTGCATAGTGTGTGGTAAATAGAGAAGAGAGATATGTTTTTATTCTGTAACTGAGGCAGAAATTATACTTCATTAGAAATGTATTGGCATTGTAGATGCTATAAGTTAGTTTGGTTGTATTCAACAGTTTCTCAACTCTTTGTAATTGTTTTTATTGATTGATCGATGAACCTGACTGAGGGTTAGGTCACTATATTGTGAGTGGTGTGCTCTAGGCAGTTAGCCAGTAAATACAATTGTATTCTTCTTTATTATTATTTTCTCTTAACCAAGTAGTTCTTTTAACATAGTACATCTATCTAGTGGGTTTAACTCCCACCATAGTTTTCCCTTAACCAGGTTTCCTCATCAATAAACCTTTTGTTTTGATTTATGTGTTGTGGATCTTGTATTCTTGTTTATTTTTCAAAACTCTAAGTGATTCAATTGTTAATTTTTTAATTGTTGTGAGTATAATTGACTCACTCCCCTATTAGTTATGCTTGCCTTCTTTGGGCCTAACACCTTGTGTTTTAGCGATATGTTGTTGAATATTATGGGAATTTGGATGCTCTTGGAAAGGTGGCCAATTGATAAACTTGTTATGTTCTCCTATGTGAGAACGTACTTAGTTTATTCCCTGAGTGTTTTGTGAGCTGAGTTATCCTCCTATTATTGCTTTGATTTCTATTTGGTACTTTTATCATCTTCATCCATGGTGTAGACCAAGTAAGGGGTATATATATTATCCATGTCCTTGGTTTATACCAAGTAGATGATGTGTATTTTATTCTCATGTCATAGGTGAAGAAAAAGTAGAAAAGTTGTGATTATTATGTTGTTGGTGTAGACCAAGTGGATAAATCCTCTTATTCATGTTCTTGTTGAAAACCAAGTGGACAAGGTGTATTTTTATGTCCTCGGTGTAGACTGAGTGGAAAAGATTATTGTATTGGCCTCCTTATTTGATGTTGATCCATAACACTACGTGGATTGAGTAGGCATGGGGAGTCACTCCTTACATGAACCTCAACCTGTAAGTGGTCGCATTGGTTGCATCAAGGAATTTCTTAAAAAAATTGATAGTATAATAAAATAAACTAGGTATAAATAGTAAACAAGATTAATTGGGACTATGGAACCCATCGAATCCCCAGATTTCATTCATGACCAGAGTGTGAGCATATATAGTAATGTGAAAATTATTGAATCCCTAGACTTTATGATTGATCTCAGCATGAATGTAGATGGTAGAGTCCATTGAATCCTCAGACGCCATGAGTGATCTGTGTGTGAGGTAGATTGCCCCTCAAATTTTAGTATTATTATGTGTCGGTTGATATAATCCCTATGTTTTGTACTCTCACATCTAGGTCTAGTAGTAGTAAGTAGAGCCATAGTGTATTACAATTGTGTTACATTGTATTGCACTTTGTATGTTGGTCCACATGTTGATTTTTCTATGTGTATTACTGTATTTTGCATCTATGTGTTGCACTAGACCTTAGTAGTGTCCTCAGAGTTATAGATTTTCTTTGTGTGTGTGTGAACCATCTATTGTGTGTGTCCATATATTTTATTTATGGATGGGTGACTATAACCACGATCAGAGTGGGTTGGGCCTAAGGGTTCTACATGGTAGGCTCGAGATGCACTTTACCACTGCTAGGGATAGATGTACAGTTGGAAGATTTATTCCATTGATAGAGTATTAATCATGGGGTGTGTTGGCACCTTCAAATTCAAAAGGAATTAAATGCGTTTTGTTTTTTTTGGTTTCCCACTTGAAGTTTTTGTATCCAAGGTGCACACAACGGTAGTGTCAAAATAGTTTATAAAGTCCCCAACTTCACCAACTGAATATTTTTTAAGCAAAGCCTTCCATTGGTTTCTTTGTAGTTGGTGAGTTGGGTGGTATTCCTAACTCCCTAAATTGTTCTTGATTTTGAGTTTTCCCTTGAGTACTTGACATCAAATCTCAATGCATATGGATTGTTGTTTGGTCAACAAGTCAAGCTTTCCTCCCAACATTCAAACCAAATATGGGTGGTTCAAAGGTTTAATTCTTCCTCAAATACCCAACATCATGCATGATCAGGTGTTATACATGATTCTTCAACTCCCTACAACTTTGAAAATGTTGACCAATGATGGGATGTGAAAGTGCAACATAATGTCACATGTCATTAATTGGGACCGGTGGATTAAAAAATAAAGATAATGCCTCATATTCTCGAAGAAGTTTTATGATGAGGTTATTTTTTCCCTATGGAGCTATGAGTGGGCTACTTGAGGTAACAAAAAATGCTCTTGTGACCCTACACATGTTAGGAGAAAAGGTAATTTTATGTTGTGAGCCTTGCAATGAGATAAAATATGTTAAAAGGAGACTCAGATGTAGCCTCACAATAAGAAATATTGGACCCAATTTAGACCTATAGTTATGAAAGGAAGTGATACGTGTCCTAGGTTACTTCAAAATAGAATGCAAAATAGGTAGAGAGTATATTTTTATAAAAAAATATTTTTTGAGCCAACAAAATAGAATGAAGGTAAGGGAATAGTCAAGTGATTTTTTTGTTATAACAAGGAGAAATTTTTTCAGTTGGGAAAAAAAATACAGATACTTTTAGATAAAGGATAGAGATAGAGTGTTTTCAATTAGGTTGTGTTGGATTCAGAGAGGTGGAGACTAAAACCAGTTATAGAGAATATTTTATGTTGATTAACTGATGGAGATGATGTAGACCAAGTGATATTAAGTATATATGTTTGTAGAAATAATTAGACCAGTTATTATTTTGTCATTGATATCAAGCAATTGATATACTAATTTTTTATTGAGTTACCATATCATACAAAGGATAAGTTAAATGGGTGACAAATACAGATCATCCAATGATGAAGTGATGTTTATATAGTTGTTTGCTACTATATTTTTGATTTATCGAGTCGATACACTTGATTGATTAAGTCATAAATGGAAAAGAGTTAAGTTATGATTGAAAAGAGTAACTCTACCGAGCTAGACCAAGTCACTCGGTATGAGTTGTGTTGATCAGTTTTTAGCTACCGAGAACCAAGAATTGAGTAGTGATCAAAGTTATTGATCAAAGTTAGTTACCGAATTGCAAAGCAAATTACTGAGTACAGGATATTGAGTGTAAATGATGATAAGATCAAATTTAATACAAGGCTATGATGATATGGATGGAGATAAGAATTAAAGGAATTTTGTTAGAAGATCTACGAGAGAGAAAATTCAATAAGAAGATATAAGGTGAAGATCAAGCGGTTAAACTTGATTATGTGAGTTTTGAGAAAAGTTCAAGTTACAATGTAAAAGTGAAATAGATTACAGAGTTAAGATTTATGAAAAAGAAAATCAAACGACTGAGTGAAAATGATGGAAAACCTAAGCAAGGAGAATAAGAGGAAAAAGTATATATATATAAATGGTGAGAAATTAACATAAATTATTATGTTGGTGAATTGAATTAAGAAGTAGAAGAAACTAAAGAATAGAGTTACTGAGAAGAACAAAGAAGAAGAAAGAGAAGAATCTATAGTCTAAAATAGACAAAAATAGAGTATGTGATTCCAATGTTCATGTGAGCATAAATGATCTGACACAAGAAAAATGTAGTTTCTATATTTACAAATCAAATTTTTATTGTTTCTTATTAGAATTTGTAACAGTGAAAATATCTTAACCAAATGTATTTAACAGTCCTATTTGTAAATCCTAGACCTAGGTCACATACCAAAAGAATTTTTAAAGTCCTCTAGCAAGGTCACTCCTAACATGGTCAAGATCTTAACTGATCTAAGGGAAATCCGTTAACTGGGTTACATTTAGCAAATATGTTTGTAATATTTAATAGGATAAGTTCTAACTGAGTGTACTTCAGAAAGGTAGATTTTTAATGTGGGTCAAAATTCCCACAAATTTTTTTACTAAATTGGGTTTCCTCATTAAATCTAGTGTCAACTAAGTCAAATCTATGTTTACTAAGTTTGAATGATTGATTTTCATATTATGAGATGTGTGGTTGTTTAAGTTATTAAGTTATTTGGTGAATTAGTTATTACTGCTTTCAGTGTTATCGAGTGAATTAGTGAGCTGAGTTTTAAGTGTGTATGTTTTCTTTGGTCTAATTCACCCACCCTTAGTGGGACCTATTAATACACTAAATATTTCACCCTGCCAAGCGTTTGACCCTAGAAATATAGTGTAACATGGGAATCACTTCTAGGTTATGGGACCTCTACTAACTGAAGTGAATCCTCTAGGTTCTATGTCGGTTCCTCTTGGATAATCACCTAATATGCTCTTGAACATGAAAGAAAACTTGGAAGGAAAAGGGATAGAATGAATACTTTGAAAATAAATTATTGACAAGAAAATTATCCTACTAGGTGATACACTGAAGGTAACATGAATCATAACATAGCGACCAAACTAGCATGAAAGTTCTTAGATCTAGTGTAACACAATCTTTCTGAATAGGCTTGCATAAGTATTTCATAGAGAGGTCTAAAATGGAAAGAGGCTATTCAAGGAAAGAGAATATTTCACAAGCAATAGCTTTCCCAAGGGAAAAGACACAGACTGTGACGTGTAAACAAACATTCACTCCAACAAATAGGCACATGAATAAGACAAAATAACCAGGGATAACCAAAATCCATAAGATTATCTAATTCAGATCAAACACAATCATGCACAAAGATGCAGAAAGAAAGAAGGCTTAGGAACTCTAAGATTTCTCTAGCACAAGCCACTGTATTATATTTCAATAAGAGAAGTAGAGAAAAGGAAAATCTTGAGGGCAGAGAAAATGCCACAGAAAATTTTTACATAATATGGAATTCAGTGAGAAGGTACAACAAAAGAAAACTTGAGGGAAAAGAAAAATGCCACAGAAAATCTTGCCTCTATTGAAAAACTACTAAACTCTAAAATCTTCTAAAAATACTTATATACATACTCCCATAGAACATAGGCTCATGAGTCGATCCATGATCAAGTTCGTGCAGAATTAGGGTTATAATAGATTTCACATTTAAATAATGCAGAAACCCTAAGACTGTCAAGTATTCTAATCAATGAATCCTAGAAATATCTCAAAAGATCAGATCTTGCCATGAATGCACCTCCCATCATCATAAATTTGATCGGAGAAGTGGTCCCAACCCATCTTTCTTGTCTGTAACTTGAAAGACCATGCCACCACCACGGAACCCTGGGAATCAAATTTGAATTTTTTAAATACTTGAACACAACGGTCATAGGTGGTGTGGAATGCTCGATCAACGGCCTAGATTTGAATCTTTACTAACTTTAAAACACATTCATTGCTATTCTTTTATTTATTCATTACTATATTTACCTTGGTCTTCCATGGACATGTGTTAGCACAACTTAATGCTTTAATCGATAGATTTTGATCACTGTGTCTTCAAGCCTTTAAGACAACCATATGATGAGAAAAAACTTGCTCAATTTTTACCTTAATTCCTGACATTAGCCTTAACACATCCTTAACTTATCTTGAACCCTGGGTAGCATAAATTATTTATGTCACTGAGTCGCTGAACCTTTTGGTTAACTCTGAGTTATTAGGAGATTCTATGAGAGCTGTAAGATCAGACCCAAGATCTATGATCTGCGTCTAATCTCCATACCACAGGAGAATATTCCATTTCTTTATGAGATTAAGAGACTACTGCAAGATCAAAACTTGATCAACGGTGTAGAATCACTCTGAGCTTTAATTTTACTTCACTTCCTTGACCATGGGTTCATTCAAAGATTTGGCAACTGAAGACATATCTAAGTCATGGAAAGCTCTTCTTGATCCTGGGTTTATTAAGAGATCAAGCACAAGCCATAAGATCACCTTTGCATCAACGACCTACATGAAATATCCATGACTTAAGAGGATATTCCCTTCCCTTATGAGATCACGTGACTGAAGGAAAATCAAAGTCATTGAGTAATATTGAATATTTTTTCTCCTATGCGTGACTCAGAGGTAAACAAGAAATCTGAATGCACACATGACTTAGTAATCACTTAAGTCAATTTAAAATTTAATGAATAATTAGAAGATAGTGTGGAGAACTAGGGTTTTTATCGTGAAATACTTAGGGTTTTTTGCACTTAGGTCCTTAAACATGAACAAGGGTAAATTACATACCTAGCAAAATGCAGAGAAAAAGATCAAAACCTTGGAAAAATGCAAAATTGTACAAGTTGGGCTCTACCCTTGTGGGAACCTCATTTTTCTCCACTTGTAGCCAAAATTCACATAAGATAGGAAATTTGGGTAACATTTTTGGCAATTTCTGCCAAATGTCAGCTTGCTAGACATATAAAACCAGTGGCCTTTTACAATTCATTGGGAAAGGAGTCTATATTGACTACAAAAACTTTTGGGAAAGAAAGAGGATTGAAACTACGAGAAGGGACAATGAAAAAAATAGGGAAGGGACTATATACAAACATAAACAACTACTTGTGCACAAGCACTTTGAGGAAAGTAGGAAACTACCCTAGAAAATAGAACTACAGAAGGAAATTAATTACAAAGTTGGACAAACCTCTAAACAAGGCTTTAGGTGGAAACCATTTATAGATATTGGTGAGGCCTCTCCTTCAAGATTTGATAGTTGAAATGCATTATGATCCTTTCACTCAGTGATTACAAATGGACCTCCCAAAAATGAGTCAAACTTATTATGTCTACAGGCCTGGATCTAAATTCATCCCATTTGAGGACTACATGCCCAACATTGAAGTTCCTAGATCTAGCTCTCCTATCAAAGCTCTTCTTGATTTGCATTTGTTGAAACTCCATAGTTTGCATGGAATTTTCTCTATTTTCTTCCAACTCCATGATTTGAGCATATCTCACCTATAGAGGGTCTCCTTCAAAGAGGACAAGTTGGGTTGTGAGGTGCAAAGCTGGTAACTCTCTTGAAATGGAAAATTTAGCTTCCCTACCGTAGACTAACATGTATGGAGAATTTCTAATGATCCTTTTGGGAGTGATCCTGTCTAACCATAAGGAAGACTTTAGTTTAGAGTGCCAATCTCTCTGATTTTCATGCAAAGTCTTCTTAATTATCCTGACCAGGTTCTTATTTGTAGATTTTGTTAAGCCATTACCCTGGGGGTAATAATTGGAACTAGTACTTAGGTAAACACAATGTTTGATTGCCCATTCAATGACTCTGAAGCCTATGAAAGAAAGTATATTATCTGATATATTAGAGTATGGGGTCCCAAATCTATGGATTATGTCATCATAAAATCCTAGAACAACACTCTCATTTGCTTCTTTTAATGCAATAGCCTCAGTCTACCTGGTGAAGTAACCAGTCATGGTGATTATCCATTTATGACCTGCACTAGATGGAGAGTTAATTAGGCCTATGAAGTCAATACCCCACTTGATGAAAGGTTGATCTATTATGATTGGTTGGAGGGGTAGAGATGCAAGTTTTTATTTTCCTACAAACATGGCACACTTCATGCATTTCCTCACATGATCATGAATATCCTTGAAGATAGATGCCCAATAGTATCCAGCCATCATGATCTTAAAAGTAGTAGTACTAGGAGAAAATGAACTCCAAAAGGTCCATCATGAAATTCATTTAGGATACTTTCTACTTGTTCTGAATCAATGCATCTTAAAAGAACACCATTACAATCCTTTCTAAAAAGGATCTCATCAATCATCACAAAGGGGATAGATTGCAATCTATAATACCTTCTCTTTTCTGAATCCAATTTTGCAAAACATTCTCATATCTTTAAAAAATGAACCATGTTAGGAAACCAACATGCTGCCTTGGCATGTTCTTCTATTGAATGTATAACTAAGGATGCATTCATCTGCTCTTGATTTCTTGGAGTTTCATCCTCTATAAAATGTTCAAAAAGACCTCTTCCCTTGATTATCTTGGTCACTTGGATAACAATGTCATATTCCATGGATCTAGTGATGCAACCAACTCTTTTCTCATTCAGGTCTTTAGAAAGCAAAAAATCCTTGACACTTGCATGAGTGACTCTTAATTGTACCTTATTGTGAGTCAATAGATGTCTAAACTTTTTTAAGCTCTTCACCACAACAAATACATGTTTCTCTACAAAAGTATATCTATGTTCATATTCTTCCAAACCTTTGCTAAAGAAACCATTAGGCTTCTCCAATCCTTCAGAGTTCTATTGAGTTAACATTGCAGATATGGCATCAGAGCCTCCATAAAGATATAGAATCAAGTCTTTGCAAAATCAAGATTCAACAAGGTAGGAGCCTCTGTCAAAGTGTCTTTGATGGCCTGAAAACTAGCCTTTCCTTATTTTTTCTAGCATAAGACTACATTCTTCTTCAACATTGTTTTCAAAGGCTTCAAAAGGTCTGCAATGTTATGCAAAAAATGTCTGAAAAAGCTAATCCTTCTGTTGGAAAGATTGCTACAATGTAGACAATTATTATTTTGTCATTGATGTCAAACATTAACTGGTGAAACTATCGCTTTATGTTTGAGTACCTTATCCATTGATTGATGAAGATTTGAAAAGAATGGGATAACAAGAAGACCAAGGAAATGGTTGAGTTATGAGTATACACTAGGTTACTTGATCATTTGGCACTTTAGAAAAGTGATACATTGTTTATCTTACACTGATAGTTCACTGGAAGGTCAATGTTGAGCAAAGCAAAGTCAATGCTGAGAAAAGTGAAAGGTGATGCTGAGTAAAGAAAAGATGATGCCGAGTTCCAGTGAAATGCTGAGGGAGACAGTGAAAGGCCGAGCAACAATATTTTGATTATTGATGAGATTCGAGATCTATGGCTGACATAATTGATTTTATTGGGATATGCATTATTAATTAAGATTGGTCCATATTCATTTAATGCATGGGAAACTGTTATTAGTGCATGGATTCAATGGTTAATTAATGACTATACTGGATAAGTAAATTAAATGTAAAGATGGAAAGATTTGTTGGATCTGACCTAACCTATGATCTACAATCTTGGTTAAGAGGCAAAAGATTTATCTGACCTAGATGAAGAGGTATAATATAACCTACTGTGGTTATTGTTATGGTATCCAAGCGAAAGGAGAAGTTGAATGCAAAGTGTTGCATGGTTAATTGACTGATTGGCAAGACCTAGTAGAGAAGGCTGAGCAGAGAAGCAGAGAGAGATTGCTTGATGCATTTCCATGTAGATCTAAAGTTTGAGATGAAAATGAAGGTCAGTGAGTGAATTAGGATTAGAGCTAAAACTGGATCTAGATTTGCAAAGTATGTTGTATGTATCAGATCACACCTGCTGATTACTTTCTAACCATTGTACTGGTTCAAATCCTTTAACTAGGTTGACCTAACAGTCATTGTATAAATCCTTGGAACAAGGTGACATTCAGGTTGGAATGTTCTAAGTCCTTTGACAAGGCCACTCCTAATAGGGTGATTAAATCCTTTAACCAGGTCACATTTGACAGTGTGTTTTGTAACCTTTAACAGGGTTGGCTCCTCACAGGGCATTACTTCAGAAGACTAAAATTTTGGTAGCATGTTACTGGTGGCTTTTCCCATATTGGGTTTCCACGTTAAATCATGGTGTCAAAATGTGTGAATGTTAGTGTTGTGTTTTACTGTTAAGTTTCTGCAAGCTTATTTCATTAGTACAATAAACTACACACTTTTATTGTTTATTACTGCCGAGCAAATATGAGTTGTTGAAGTTGATTTAAAGTTTCATATGGGCACATCTAGACCTAAGGATAACTAATTCACCCCCCTCTCTCAGTTATTCTAAATTTATATTAACACCTTCCTATGAAGGATTAAAGACTTTTCTTGTGTTTTGGTAGGGGTTATTCTAGAATAGTTGCAATCCTCTCAGGGTTAACTATAATTCCTTGTTTGGATATAATATATCCTAACAATTTTCCTTCATGGAGTGCAAACACACATTTCTTGGGATTAAGGGAGATCCCAAACTCCCTACACCTTTCAAATATTTTTCTCAGATGTTTGATGTGGTCTGCTACATGTTTAGAATAGATAGTAATATCATCTAAGTAGACCACTACAAACTTGTACATAATGATTTTAAAGGCCATATCCATTGCATTTTGAAAATTAGTGCCCGCATTTGACAAACCAAAAGGAATATTTTGATAAGCCATGGTTCCCCATTTGGTTGTAAATGTAGTATTATATTGATCTTCTTCATGAACCAGGATCTGATTATATCCTGAGTAGCCATCTAGTAATGAGAAATGTTCTAATATAGAGACACATTGTAGGATATGCTCAATAGATGTCAATGGATGGTGATCTTTTAGGGATGCCTTATTAAGGTCCCTAAAGTCAACACATACTCTCAGTTCCCCATTCTTCTTCCTAAAAGGAACAAGGTTGGACACCCAAATAGTATGATTTATGGGGTAAAAGATGCCACTTTCTATTAATTTGAGCACCTCTCTATGCATGAGTGGTTCAAGCTTGGGGTTGACGGGCCTTTGGTTTTTTCTAACTGGTTTGGCATTTGGCTCTAATTCAATGGTGTGTTGAGCAAGTGCTGGATTGAAACCCTTAAGGTCTTCATATTGCCAGGAAAATATATCACTGAATTCCTTAAATAATTGGGCATAACCCTACTTCTTTGAATCAATGTTCATTTTCCCAAACTTCAATCTTTTACTTGGCTCTAGCTCTAAGTCAGCATAGTGCTCTTGCTGAACCACCAAGCTAGTTTTGTTCTTTTTTTCTTGGTCATCTCTGTTGAAGATAGATTCCAGGGTGACAAGACATTTAGGAATCTTATTTGATTTAAGTTGTACCACTTGATCACCATAGTTCTGCATTAGTCTATCTTGATTGTGCTCCAAAAAATGTCTTCTTCAAACAAGAACTGCAAAATTTTCTCATCATTATCAAATACTTGCCAATTAACATTATTATCAGGGAGGGAAGGCTTGACAATAATATTAACATGTTTTTTATCCTTTTCCATTGAAACGCTATTAGGGATGTAAAATTGTGATCCAACAACATCTAATCTATCTGCATTCTGATTTAATTTTCTAGTGATAGCAATAATGTTGAAAGCATGAGAATATTCTATTGCATCCCAAACTTGATGCTTGTAAGCTTTCATTGTATCATTATTGGTTTCACTTATACCTCTTAGTTGGCTGACCACCATCTCACTATCACCATGTACCTTTAGGGCTTTGATCCTTTTTTTCCTAGTCCACCCCAATCAATTTACTAAGCTCTCATATTTAGCAGTGTTTCTAGTGCAAGAAAAGATGAATCTAAAAGCTGTATAATACTTCTCACCCTTTGGGGAGATTATAATAGCACCACCACTAGAGCCATGTCTACTTCTAGCACCATCAAATAATATCTCCCAAACTTGATTGATTTGTTCCTCTGATTCATTAGTGTCAATTTTGAAAAGACCTTGCTCTATGAATCCACTCTCTTGTATCAAATAGTTTCCCAAACAAGCATCCCAAATAACATTGTCTTGGGCTTTTGAGGCTACCTCTAATTCCAACTCATCTAGATAGATACCTAGGATATTCTCTATCTTAGTGTTTGTTTCTTTGATGATTGGAAATTCATTATTGTCAAGTGCAAGACAACTTGCATTGAGTATATTGGACACATAAGGTTCTATATAGTGTGTTGCCTATGATTCAGACTTGATTTGGTTCCATACTTAGTATAGAAAATCATGTGAGACAAGTCAGAAGAAATATAGCCTCCTATCTTGGATGTGAATTCCCTTGATAGACATATGACAAAGAGAGCAGGGAGATCTATAATGTAGATGTCAAGTAAGATAGAGAAATTAGGGCTTGCATGAAGGATCAAACTAGTATCCTTGGCCACACCTACTATGTTTACTGAGGAACCATAAAGCTATGTTACCTTCTTTTGGAAAGGTTGATATGAAAAAAATTAATTTTTCCATTTGTATATGAAAAGGGAAAATATTTCTTTGAACCATCGGTAACACTACATCGAAAGTGCTAAGTATAGAGAAGCCCGATGACAGTCTTTTATAGTGCAAACCAAAAATGTTAAAGAGGAACCCGATGAGAAAATTACAACGTAAACCAAAAGAGAAGACAAGAGAGGAACCTGATAGATAAATGGAACCCAACACACATTTCAACAAAGGAACACTGAAAGAATTTTCAGAGCAACCTGAGCATCAGACACCGAAATCCAGTTATATCCTGAGAAAAGTGGATCTGACTTCTATGTCAAATAAAATAGTTATGTTTTATATTTAGAGTTTTGATTTTATTTAAAACCATTTCTTGAGGGATAAGAAAGATAATTGTAAATTTTTTAATCAGTCTAACTATTTAAAAACATGCAGACTAGGAGATCAAGGTCAAGTTGTAAACCTTTGATTATAGAGTTATCTTTGTAATACATGAAACTAAATTAGGTCAATCTATTGTATAAATAGATGTGTAATCATTCATTTAAATGGATGTGAGGATGAAAGTAGCCAAGAAGTACATCTATGGAACAGACTAATAGTTTCAAGAAGAAGAACAACAAAAGATGAATTTGGTTATCAAGAACCAAGAATCAAGGCTACTGAGCAACATAGGTATTAATCAATCACATTAGGTGATACTTTGTACTTTTGATTTTAACGGATCTTTAATCAGAAATTGAAGATTGCAAACACTTAGGTCAATGAGTATTTTTTCCTACATTCTAAAAAGTGTAGAAAATAGAAGAAATCCTTTCAAGAAACATGGATTTAACAATCCTTTGTAAATCTCTTAACCGGGTGCACACTAAACAGTGTTGCTAAAGCTCTTAACTGATTAAACCTTAACCAATCTCCACATAATACTCCTAACAACATAGATCATGAAAAGTGATCAAAATTGTAAGCCTTAACCGGCCCCTTCCAATCTACAGATAGTGAAGTTTTTGTGGGTGCCATCCCCACCGCAATTTTTACCTTCTAACAGGGGTTTTTTTGTATTACCATATCTTGTGTTATGTGTCATTACATTTCATGAATGTTTATGTGCTTATTTAGTTTATGAATTGATATAACTTACACAAAGATATGATAGAATAGATGGTTGGTAATACAATGGATTACTAAATGGATTAAGATTAAAGAGATAAAAAATTTAGAGGTGCTGATCTGCCCCTCCCCTCTTAGTACATACTTCCTATTATTTCCAACAATTGGTATCAGAGCTAAATCTCTTAATTGGAAAATTTTAAAGACTTAAGAGAAAGATCATACAATGGAGAAGTACAAGCTTGACAAAATTATTGAGAATTAGAAATTAGAGATACACATCTTCTATGAATAATATAAAGAAGCTAGAATCAAGATGAGATAGTTGTTGGATGAAAGACAGGTTATGGCATCTTGTTTCAATGAAACAGACTATCATGAAGAAGAGATACCTGATTTATTTGAGTCTTCAAGATCTACAACTAGAAAAGCATCAGATACATCTGAAGAAAGCATAACAAGTGTGAATGAAATCAATCAACATCTGGTTGGACAAGTAAAATCTCTAAAAATTGGTCAAGAGATATAGATGGTAAGAATGATTGATGTCATGAATAATGCTAGACAAGATGAGAAAGAAGGAACACTAGCTATTGATGACATGAGGAAGATTACTGAAAATCTACAAGAGAAAGAGTCAGAAATACAAAGACTTACAAAACATCATCATGAGATCACAAATCAGATTATTCTTACGAGTCAAGAGGCAAAAAAAATGAATACAGAACTCATTGAAAGAATAGAAGCTATTGGTGAGCTAAGAGAATAAAATGAAAAGCTGAAACATGAACTGAGAATTCAGCAACAACATAATAAAATGATCAAGAGAGCTGAATAAAGCACCAAAAGGATGGATGAATTTCTGGATGGACAAAGAAGAGTCGACAACAATACCGGACTAGGGTATACCAAGAATGAAGAATCACCAAACCAAGCTGATCCAAAGAATGTCTACACAAATCCAAGACCAAGAAGGAAGTCATGCAATCACTGTGGAAAACTAGGCCACACATCAAATGTTTGCAGGATAAAAATAAAAGGTATTCCTAAATCCACACCTTCATTCATAGGAATTTGTTATAAATGTAACAAGAAAGGACATAAAGCATATAAATGTAAATCTGAGGTGAAACAACCAAAGAAGGAAACCTACATGGACAAATATTGTCCTACTTGAAAAATGGATAGACACACATCTATTGAATTCTGGAAGAAGAAAAAGAAAGCATGGAAGCCTAAAGATCAAGAAATTGCTTATCAACCAAAAAGAGGTGGTAACTCATATCTTTGGGATTGCACCACTTGGGCAAATTGAATAGCATGTGGAATATTTGGTCACATAGGTGTAAATTATATGAGACAATGGATGAGAAAGTCTAGGAGCTTGACTAACCCTAGAATAACATATCTACACTATCATAAAGTTGATCATCTAAGAAAAGACTGCAAAGACCAAGTGACAGAGACAAGCACCTTTGCCAATGGAAACACCATTGAAGACATCAGGAAGACAAGAAACAAAATATGGATGAAAGCTACAAACACTGGTGAAGCTAGACCGAGCAATGCAAATGGTGACACCTTAGCCAATGGATTTGGTGACATCACCACCCCCAACTAAGAAGAACAAGTATGGAACTGCATTATACCAAGTTATATTTTGCATCAAATCCATTATAAATTGATGAAATGCCAAACTAGCATGATTAAAGATGCACTATGGTATTACTTGTTACAATTCTGTGAATTCAATTTCATCAGTATGCATACAAAGCTAAGTTTTCTATACTTACCGAGTGTCGTCGATTAACACACAAAAAGAAAAGACACTAGTGTAAACCCAGATCCATTGGTAATCATAAAAGTTGACATGTTGTTTGCACCATATACTAAGATCCATCAATAAATAGTCAAATGAGTTGACACCTATCCGAAGAATCATGTTCTATTCAAGAATGAAGTGTTTGTGCTACCCAATGACTCTATCTTCAAACACCAAGAAGTGGGTGAGAATTTATGACATGACTTAGGGAAAGAGTCTATAAATAGTCGACAAAATAGTGCATTTGTTCACAAAGCAATTTGAGAAAAGAAGCAGAGAGAAACTAGAGCACAAAGCGACCAGATTGCAGAGTGACTCCAACCCTATTCACAACACTCAGAAATATTCCCAGCAGTCACAAAAGGTTGAAGTAATTATTATCAATTATCGAGAACTCTATTTTCCCTTACAGGAAAAAGCCCTAAATTCTGAAACGATGGCATCAACTTAAAGAACCTCCAAGATCAAGAATGCAAAGAATGCAAAGGTGAATCTAATTAAGAATAACACTTGTGAAGAACCTCATTAAAAGATATGTCCTAATATTTCTTCACAACCTAACAACGCTGGTGCATTCTCTAGTATACCAGCTAGGGTTTTACTCATTGAAGATGTCAGAGCATATATACACTGTAAGATTGCAGAAATAGGAGACTAGAAAGTTGAGCGAGCTTTCAAAAAGCTTTGTAATGATGATGGAACTATAGAAGAAGAACATAAGCACATTAAAGTGAAAGGGATTACACTTTCCCTATTATTCCCAAAGAAATTCAAAACTAAATGGATTTGGTTAGTACTAAGAAGAATATATGACCAAAAAATATGGATGGATGATACAAAACTGATAAATAGGGATGTTATACATGCTGTTACCGGTTACCCTCCTAAATTTGACATTGAAAAGGAAACAAGAGCATTATGGGATGGAAGAGGATTAAAGGTATCCACCATTAATGATGTTGAAATGAAATTTGGAGCATGTTTCTTAGGATACAAGTTCTTTCAGGCTAGCAGGATGAACAATATTGCATCCACAATAGTGGATACTACATACAAAATTGTTGAGAAGGGAATGCAGTTGGGTCTGTAAGAACTTCTTCTAAGGAAATTAGATGAGAACATGAAGACAATAAGGACTGGAAATTCCAACTCATGTAAGTTTGGTTCACTCATCATGTGCATATTTTTCTATTTTCAAGAATCCTTCCCATCTATAGCCAATGTCAAATGGGACACTGCCCAACTAGTGACCACACAGATTAGTGAGTTCATCAAATCACTAGTAGACAATTTTGAATCAGTCGTGGAAGAATACTTTTCTAGATTCAAAGAAATAATTAAGAAGAGAGTGAGGATTCCAGAGAAATTAGTAGAAAAGTTCAAGACTGACATATGTTTTATGGTGGACATTGATTACACCTACATCAATCTAACTTTACTGAGGAAAACATGGCTGGCACCACTTGACTATGAGGTTAACATAGATCAAGCATCAAATGCTATTGAGGAATTGATAAATGAACCATTGGATAAATCACAACCTATGTTTGGAACTTATGAGGAAGCCAAGGAAAGGATAAAAATCAGCTTAGTTGTGAAAAATATTTACAGGAAGAAAGATAAAATGGTTAAGACCTTGAAGAAAAAGTTGTTGGTGAATGAAGAGGAAACAAAAAAGATAGAAGAAACCGAGGGTTAGTCACCCATCAGTGAAGCTGAGAAGGAGAGTGAATCAGAATCCATAGAGTCTGATACACCACCTCCACCACTAGAAAAGAAACCAAGGACTACTTTTGCATCTAGGACCAGGAGTCAGAAAGCAAAGGATGCAAGTCTTTCACCAATCAAGAAAGGTCAAGTGAGGACCTATAAAAGAAAGCCACAAACAGGGAAAAAGGGATCGAAAAAAATAAGAAGGCTAATTAGAACTAAGGAAGACATAGAAGACACAAAGCAGGAAGAACAATCTATACAAGCCATCAAGAACATACTTCCTTCTACAATTGATGAGGTACGTGCTTCTATTATGAAATTAGGTACAACAAATGATTGCAAGATTAAAAACTAGATAACTCTTGACCCCGAGGACCAGAATAAAATAGAAGACGCAATTATCACAATGATGTGTGCATTCAAATATGTTCCAATACAATTGGCAGATAGGATGCCAAAAGAACTTAAGAATAGATTGTCAGCAAGATGGACATTTGTATTACACTCCAAAAGGTTCTCACCGAGGTTAAGAACCTACCAAGTGCATCAAGGACATATAATTGAGCTAAACAAGAAGAGTGAGACTAAATGGAGAAAGATACTTGATATACCTAAAAAGGATACAAGTCTCAAGCACAAATAGCTCTCACCGACAAGCATCAAAATAAAGATGATCAGGCTAAATAAAGCCCCAAACATATTCTTATTACTGATGAGGATGTTAATGAAGAACATTGAACACAAAAGCCAACAAGGATATCGACATTGCAGATGATACATGGCCCGATAATACTATTATTGATATTACTAGAGAAAATCCTACAGATGAGGTACAGAAAGATAAAGATGTCACTGTTGTCCAAGACCAAACCTTGGAACATGACACTACTACAGATTCTACATAGGTAGACACAACAAGACAAATCCCATTATTGATACAAGCTATCAATATAATCTCGAAAAAGGAGAAGTCACCTGATAAGGAAACAAGCATTCCTGAGGATACAGGGTAAGAAGAAAAGAAAGAGACAACTGATGAATAGACAATCATTGGTGAAGAACAGAATGTTACAAAAGATGGAGATCACACTAAAAAGGATGCACAAATGAAAGATATAGATGAAGTGAAAAAAGAGAAAGGTGAACAAGATAAGCCAGTTGATACCAATCCTAAGAGCACTAAAGGAGATGTTGTAGTTATAGTGAAGGTTGATGAGGAGATGTCCACACACAACTGACAAGAAAATCCCAAGTAGTAGGAAAAAGGTACAACACTACCAAAACCTTCCTCTAGCACATCAGACCAAGCATAAAAACTTGATATGGTACTTCATATAGGTGAATCACACAACAAGAAGAAGAAAACCAAGAAGAGAAAATTAGAACTAACACTCAATCAAATCATTGAGATACCCAAGTGTGATCCAACTACTTTGGATTATGAATCTCTCCAGGAATACAGAGAAATTTTTCAAAGAAAAGCTTTACAAGAAAAGCTTATAAAAGAGCACAGGGACTCTCTAGTGCTGGAAAATACAAGAGATATCTTACATCAGATAGTTCTTGACATTGATGTTGATCACAATACCCCCATTCTGGATCAACTTTTCATTCTAATTGAAGCCATCACAACTCAAAACATGGATGCATAAAAAGCCATTAAAGAATGAGCAGAGACAAAATATCAGTACAAATTAACTGAAAAAGATCAGCCAAGAAGTAGCAGAAAATAAGGTAAAGCTTTTTGAATTAACAAACAAATTAGACCCTATCATTTCAGAAGCATTAGCCTTAATTTAGAAGTTGTGTACCTTAGATAAATTCACTAAGGAGATTAGTGATAAGATAGGAAAGATAGATTACGATCTAAATGCAAGTGCACAAGGTCTAACCATAGATGACAATGCAATAAAATTGTATTATGAAAAGATAATAGAAATCAAAAGGCTAAGACAAGAAATTTGGGAAGCAGAATCATAGTTTAGAGATAAGGTTACCGAGTTATAGGCTCAGCTATTTCCAAACATTACACTTCTACAACAACACATGACTTCAACAAGACAACTAATTGCCACCCTTGAGATGTCTATAGCAGACAACATCTATGATATGCATGCTAGGATTACACTAGAGCACATGGATCTTGAGCACCTAAAGGAGAAATGGGAGAAAATGATGGAGGATATGAAGACTTCTCATTCCCATATTTTTGATAGGTTGTAGGTATACACCTTTTCCCTTAATATCAAAAAGGGGAAAACTAATATGTACAATATATATAAAGAAAAAAAGGGGAAAATGATGATATGTACTGTATTAAAGGGAGAATGATATAAACATAAGGTGAAAAGGGAGTATATTATAATGGCAAGTGTACATGTATATATATATATATATACTATACCGACATATACATAGGGGGAGTCATAAATGACAAAGTAAACACATGGTGTACATACTACATAGTTTAGTATTTTGCACATATCAGTTTTTGATACTAATGTTAAAGGGGGAGATTAAAGACATTAATTTTTCCATTAGTATATGAAAAGGGAAAATAGTTCTTTGAACCATCGGTAACACTACACCAAAAGTGCTATGTATAGAGAACCCTGATGAAACACTTTTACAGTGCAAACCAAAAATGCTTAAGAGGAACCTAATGAGAAAATTACACTGTAAACCGAAAGAGAAGACAAGAGAGGAACCTGAAAAAGAAAGGGAACCCAAAGGATAGTTCAAAAAAGGAACACCAAAATACTTTCAGAGCAACCAGAGCATCAGACACTGAAAGTCAGTTATATCTCAAGAAAAGTGGATCTGACTTCCACATCAGATAAAATAGTTATGTTTTATATTTAGAGTTTTGATTTGATTTCAAACTATTTCTTGAGGGACAAGAAAGATAATTTTAATTGTTTTAATCAGTCTAACAGATTAAAAACATGTAGATTAGGAGCTCAAGGTCAAGTTGTAAACCTTTGATCATAGAGTTATCTTTGTAATACATGAAACTGAATTAGGTCAATCTATTATATAAATAGATGTGTAATAATTCATTTCAAATGGATATGAGGATGAAAGTAGCCAAGAAGTACATCTATGGATCAGACTAAAAGTTTCAAGAAGCAGAACAACAAAAGATGAATTTGGTTGTCAAGAGCCAAGAATCAAGGCTATCAAGCAACATAGGTATTAATAAATCACATCAGGTGATACTTTGTACATGAGATTTTAATGGATCTGTAATCAAAAAGTTAAGATTACACACACTCAGGTCAATGAGTATTTTTGTCTACATTCTAACAAGTGTAGCAAATAGAAGAAATCCTTTCAAGAAAGGTGGATTTAACAATCCTTTAAAAATCTCTTAACCAAGTGCACACTAAATAGTGTTGCTAAATATCTTAATAGTGTAGACCTTAACCAATCTCCACATAATACTCCTAGAAGGGTAGATCATCAGAAGTGATCAAAATTGTAAGCCTTAACCAACCCCTTCCAATCTACAGATAGTGAATTGTTTGTGGGTGTCATCCCCACCACAATTTTTACCTTCTAACAGGGGTTTTCTTCATTACCATATCTCGTGTTATGTGTCATTACATTTCATGAATGCTTCTATGAATGTTTACATGGTTATTCAGTTTATGAATTGATATAACTTACGCAAAGATAGGATATAATAGGTGGTTGGTAATAAAATGGATTAATAAATGGATAAAGGTTAAAGAGATAAAATGTTTTAGAGGTACAGATTCACCCCTCCCCTCTCAGTATGTACTTCCCACTATTTAACATCATATTTAAGCCCCAATTGGTCAGCTACCTTCTTGGGCATGACACAACTAGTAGCCCCACTATCCACCATACAATTATGTACTAAATATTTTTCAATAATTAATGATACATAAAAGGGAGGTGGTTTTAGATTCCTACCTTGAATGACCTCTTCTTTTGAGTTGCTTCTTGGAATCTTATTTTCTTGATTAGTGTTGAGCAACATAGATTAGCAACATCATTTGTAGGCTATTAAGGAATTATCACCTCACTGATAGACTTCTTCAAGATCTTAGGTTGTCTTGGAATAGCCAAGGAGTCCCACATAGACATAGTGACATTCATCTTCTTCATATTGTCCATAATGATGAAAGGCACTGCTGTGTGCACTCTTTGGTGTGCTTTCACTATTATGGGTTCAACCTCCTTGGGAGATTGACTCTCTTTGACTGGAATGGTGGGAGCCTTATTTAGTATGGTAGGGACAAATGGATGTGGTGATTATGTAGATGTAGTATCTTTTTTCTCCATCCTCTACTCGCTCCATGTCCTGGGCTCTTCTCTTAGACTAAGTGTTGGCTGCAATTGGGGACTCACTATTTACTCCATTGACGTCTTGTTACACCCAATTAAAGAGAGCAGTCTCCTCAGCTTGTACATCTTGTTGGGGAGCTGACCCACTATAAGAGGCCTCTAATTGGCTATGTGAGGCATTTTGTACCATTAGTGCTTGGTTCATCCACCCATTCAAACATGTAGCCTAATTGTGTATTTGATTGCAAGGAAAACACCATTCATTATCTGTGGTGAGATTGTTCTGTCTTGGAACTATCTCTCTAGTTGGATTTGCAGAGTTAAGAGGTGTGGGATTATAAGGTTGGAATGACCTATGATTGAAGTTCTACCTTTGACCTTGGTAATTCGCTTGGTATGGGGGTCTACTATGTTGATAAGATTGTCCCTAATTTTGATATTGTTGGTTAGGACTTTGATTTTGTGGATGAAAGGGTGGTCTATTCCCTTGATTCTTCTTTTTAATACTAGTCAACTCATTACTCATGGTCTACAGTAATTTATTCATTTCTTGTTGACTATTTCTCAATTCAAGTAGCTCTTAGGAAGGGTCTACTTTGGATTCCTCATAGCTAACACTAGCTTGAGGTACTACTATAGTTGGTATAGGAGTAAATCGAGGGACTTGCAGAGACATATTGGGTTGGATGTTAGGAAAAATAGGCATGGGTGGTCTTGGCGATATTATACCTTCTTAAATTAAACAATTCTCAGCTTTGACTGCTATGTCAAAAGCCTAAAGTATTAAGGTACCTCCCATGGATTGAATCATAACAGAGATGTTTCTATTCATACTTTTCAAAAATTATAAGAAGGCATTGTCAGCTGAAGGCCTTACTAAGATAGGAATCATATTCCATGCCTTGAGGAACCTATTATTAAAGTCTACCATCTACTCTTGAGGAGCCCTCTTTATGGTTGTGAGTTGCTCAACTAGAGATAAATAATTTGATTTATCCTCAAAATATTTACTTAATGATTTTTCTAATCTATCCCATGAATCGATGGAACTAACAACTAATTTGCTAAACCATTCTAAGGCCTTACCTTTGAAAGAGGCTACTAATAGATTGGTAGCCACGTCTTCTTCAATGATATGATGCACACTACAAATGGAAGCCACATCTCTTATGTGCTCACAAGCCATTTTTTGTCCTTCACCTGTGAAATCAGGTAGACTTTTGAGTGTTGTTAAGGGCACATCATGATGCTAAGCAAAATTTAAAGGACTCCCTTGATTGAAGAGTACAAAGGCAAACTGTCTGGCGATTGTAGGGAGTGTGATTTTCTTCACAACAATTGCATGAGTTGTATTTGAACTAAAGAGTGGAGAAGAATATTCTTGTAGCTCTCTAGTTAGAGATCTTCCTCTCCTTCTTGATTGGAAAAGAAAAGGTCTCTCTTCTAAGGTAGGTGGGGTAGACTATACTCTCCTTGTAGGGGATTCTCTTTGAGATGATATGCAATAATTTCTTGTTGGAGGCAACTGCAAAAACTTAGAAGGCTTTGATCTCCTTGTTTCTATCTTTATCATAAACTTTGAAAAAGAATAGATCTTATTGTTCTTTACACCAATGGAGCTGCTAGATATACTTTGAATAGAACATCTTTAGGCCATTACTATGCAATCAACATATCATAGATAACATTGTCTTGAAAGATGAAATTATTTTGTGGTCCCACCGGGCATGCCAGAATTGTTAATACACTAAATTTTGCACCCTTCCAAGCACTTGAGCCTAAAAATCTAGTATAACATGAGAATCACTTCTAGGTTATGGGACCTCTACTAACTAAAGTGAAGGCTCCAGATTATAGGCCATTCCCTCTTGGATAATCACCTAATATGCTCTTGAACATGAAAGAAAACTTGGAAGGAAAAGGGATAAAAGGAATACTTTGAAAAGAAATGACTAAAAATAAAATTATCCTACTAGGTGATACACCGAAGGTAACATGAATCATAACACAATGACCAAAATAGCATGAAAGTTCTTAGATCTAGTAGAATACAATATTTCTAAATAGTATTGCATAAGTATTTCATAGAGAGGTCTAAAATGGAAAGAGGCTATTCAAGGAAAGAGAAGATTTCAAAAACAATATCTTTCCCAAGGGAAAAGACACAGACTATGACCTTCAAATAAACATTTACTCTAACAAATAGGCACAAGAATGAGACAAAATAACCAGGGATGAAAAAAATCCACAAGATTATCTAAATAAGATCAAACACAATAGTGCGCAAAGATGCAGAAAGAAAGAAGGCTCACGAACTCTAATATTTCTCTAACACAAGTCACTGTATTATATTTCAATAAGAGAAGTAAAAACAAGGAAAATAATGAGGGTAGATAAAATGCCATAGAAAAATTCTACATAATTTGGAATTCAATGAGAATTTACAAAAAAAGAAAACTTGAGGGCAGAGAAAAATGCCGCAGAAAATCTTGCCTCTTTTGAAAAATTACTAAACTCTAAATGCTTCTAAAATTACTTATGTACATACTCCCCTAGAACATAGGCTTAGGATTTGATCCATCAGATCAAGTTGGGGTAGAATTAGGGTTACAATAGATTTTACATTTAAACAATGTAGAAACCCTAAGACTATCAATTTTGCTCTTCAATGTATCCTAGAAATATGTCAAAAGATTAGATCTGGCCATGAATGTACCTCCTATCGTCATAAATTTGTTCAGAGAAGTTGGCCTGACCCATATTATTTTCTATAACTTGAAATACCATGCCAACGCTATGGAACCCTGAGAATTAGATTTGAATTTTTAAATACTTGAACACAATGGTCATATGTGGCATGGAATGCTTGATCAATGACCTAGATTTAAATCTTTACTAATGTTAAAACATGGCCATCAATCTTTTTTTCTTTATTAATTACTATCTTTACTTTAGTCCACCATAGACATGTGTCAGCACAAATTAATGCCTTAATCAATAGATTTCGATCACTTTGTCTTCAAGCCTTTAAGCCAACCACACAATCAGAAACAACTTGCTTAGTTTTTACCTTAATTCCTAACATTAGCCTTAACTCATCCTTAACCTATCTCGAACCCTGGGTAGTAGAAATTCTTTGTGTCATTGAGTCACTAAATCTTTTGGTTAACTCTGAGTTATTATGAGAATCTACGAGAGCCATAAGATCAGACCCAAGATCTACAATCTGCATTTAATCTCCAGACCATAGGAGAATATTCCATTTATTTATGAGATTAAGAGACTACCACAAGATCAAAAATTGATCCATGGTGAAGAATCACTCTGAGTTGTAACTATACTTAACTTCCTTGACCATAGATTTATTCATAGAATATGGCAACTGAATACATCTCTAAGTCATGGAAATATTCTCTTAACCCTGGGTTTATTAAGAAATCAAGCGGAAGCCATAAGATCACCTTTGCATCAATGGTTGACATGAAATCTCAATGACTTAAGAGGAAATTCCCTTCCCGTATTAGATCATGTGACTGAAGGAAAATCAAATTCACTGAGTAATATGGAATATTATGTCTCCTTTGCGTAACTCAGAGGTAAACAAGAAACGTTAATGTGTACATTACTTAATAATCACTTAAGTCACTTGAAAAGTAAATGAAGAATTAGAACATGGCGTAGAGAACTAGGGTTTTTATCAAAAAATTCTTAGGTTTTTTTTCACTTAGGTCCTTAAACATGAACAAGGGTAAATCAGAGACGTAGAAAAATGCAGAGAACAAGATCAAAACCTTAGAAAAAATGCAGAATCATAAAAGTTGGGCTCTACCCTTGTGGGAGCCTCATTTTTCTCCACTTTTAGCCAAAATTCACATATAATAAGAAAGTTTGGGTAACAAGACCAACAATTGTTATCAGAGCACTGGTTCTCTAAAGTGTTAAGTTTAAAAGGACTTAAGTGAAGATCTAAAGATGTATAAGAGGGAAGCATCAATAGTGAATAGGGAACATTTCTCTACATGGAAAAGTAGAATGAGATTGCATGTGTTTAGTATAGGAGAATATGGACTTCACTTTGTTGATAATGAATATGTTGCACTAACTACTGCACCTTTGACAATAAGTGAGAAAACACATAAGCAAGAAAACACACAAGTTATGATTGAGATAGCTTCCACACTTACCAACCAGGAATATGATGAACTTGATTGATGTACTACTTCAAAATAAATGTAGGATACACTTATTTTGACCTATGGTGGAGATTAGCATGTTCAAAAAGAAAAAGAAGAAAGTCTAAGAGGTATATTTGATTAGATGAGAATGAAAGATGGAGAATACATAATACAGTAGGACACTAGACTTAAGGAGATTGTAAATTCTATCAGAGGAGATGGTGGAGTCATAACATAGGAAGATGTTACAAGAAAAATGTTAAGAACCCTGCTACTGAGTTATGCTATTCGAGTATCTGCTATATAAGAGTTGAGATCCATTCCTCAGATGAATGTTTCTGTTGATGTTACTACTGGTAAGCTAATTACATTTGAGATTAATGATTTTAATAATAGGTTGCCTGCTATATTTCAGATTGAGTCTGCATTTAAGTCATCTTTGAAGATAGGAAGATCTAAGGATTCTAGACCTAGAAATGGATATTTGAATAGTTGTAGTGAGGTATTTTATAGTTGTCATAGTGGTTGGGAAGAATTATATGTTATAGATGAAGAGAACAAGAGAGAATTTGAATCTTTGTTGGCTAGAAGGCTACAAAGAGGCAAAGGAAAATACCGAGGTAAGTTACCCTTGAAATTTTTTAACTGTAACAAGATTGGTCACTTTGCATCTAACTGCCCTGAGAAAGACAATGAGGATAAGACAGATAACAAGGATAAGGTCAAAAGAGAAAACAAATTCAGGAGATTGAGAGATACAAAAACAAAGGTAATAAATCTTGTCATATTGCAAATGAAGATTTAAGTGACGATGATTCATATGATAGTGATGGAAAAGAAGTTATTTATGTTTCTATTAAAGAAAATTCTGATGAAGAAGAACCAAGGGGCTCACACCACAAGTAAGAAAGAGTGAAACATGGATTATAGATAGTGGTTGTTCACATGACATGACTGGTGACACACTTATGTTTATTTCCTTGGAAAAGAATGATGGAGGATATGTTAGATTTGGTAATGATGCTCCATACCCTGTGAAAGGAAAAGGTTATATAATTCTACCAAATAATACAAGATGTGATGATGTCTATTGGGTTGAAGGATTAAAGTATAATCTGTTGAGTGTTACATAGCTAAATAACACAGGTCACCAACTAGAATTTCATCATGGAAGAGTGAAATTCTCTTATACGAAGGAAAATCTGATTGCTACTGGAGAACAATCTAAAGGTAACTTATGTTATCTTGATACTTCTATGAAGAGTTGCCTGTATGCTAAATTTGAGGATGTCTGGCTATGGCACAAAAGGCTTTGTCATGTTAATTTTGACAACTTGATCAAAGTGAGTAAAAAAATAGAGTAAGAGGATTAATGAGATTAGAGAATCCTGAGAATGGTATGTGCAAAGAATGTCAAATGGGTAAGATGACTAAATATAGTTTTTCAAGAAAAACTTATGTTACACAAGGAATTTTGGATTTAGTTCATATTGATTTATGTGGACACATGAGAACTCAAGGTTACTATGGAGAGATATTTTATTTTATTTGTGGATGATTACTCTAGAATGATGTATGTAATTTTTTTAAAGGAAAAATATGACGCATTTCAAATATTTAAGTGGTATAAGGCCCAAGTTGAGAAATAAATAGGAAGAAAGCTGAAATGTCTGAGATCTAATAAAGGAGGTGAGTTTACATTTAATGAGTTTACATTGTTTTGTAATGAAAATGGAATTAAGAGACAGATTTTAGCACCAAGGACACCACAACATAATAGTATTGCTGAGAGAAGAAACATATATATTGTTGATTGTGCTAGGACACTGATAATTAAGAAAGGTATTTCACAAAAATTATGGAGAGAAGACATTAGTACAACTGTTTACACACTAATCCAAGTACAAATGAAAAAGCTACTAACAAAACACCTTATGAAATCTAGGATGATAACAAACCTAATGTTAGTTATTTCAAAGTTTTTGGAAGCAGATGTTATATATTGAAAGATTTTAGAGAAGGAAAGTTTGATTCTAAAAGGGATGAAGGAATATTATTAGGATATTCTAAAAGAAGTAAAGCCTATAACTATTTGAATAAAATTATTAATAAAATGGTGGAAAGTGCAAATGTGAGAATTGATGAGTTTGCAGAAAAGAATGATGAAGAAATAAAAATGAACCTGAAGACTATGATAAGTTTGTATATGTACAACCTGATGTTCGTAACACCTTACTAAGAGAACCTATCAAGGAGGAAGCTGAACAAATTTCTCTACAACCGAATGATGTAGATGAAGCACCGAGACCTACCCAGCTTGTTTTAGAAAAATATGTGAGGAGGCACTACTCCCTGAGAAAGATTGTTGGGAATAAAGATGCCAGAGTGATGACTAGAAGCAAGGTAAGAGATAATACATGTTTTATATCTTAATTTCAACTAAAGAAAGTTAAATATGCACTAGATGATGAATATTGGATGAAAGAAATGAAAGAAGAGTTTAATTACATAAAAAAGAATAGTTCATGGACTTTAGTACCTAGGCCAAAGGATAAAAATGTTATTTATACTAAATGAATTTTAAGAAATAAGTTGAATTACAATGGTGAAGTTATCGGAAATAAAGCTAGATTGGTTTGCAAAGGTTATGCACAACAAGAAGGCATAGATTATGGAGATAATTTTGCACCTATTTATAGATTGGAAGGAGTTAGAATACTTCTATCTTATGCAGATTGCAAAGGATCCAAATTTTATCAAATTGATTTCAAGTATGCATTTCTAAATGGGATACTAGAAGAAGAAGTTTACATTGAACAACCTGAAGGATTTATTGAGAGCAAAAATAAGAACAAGGTATGTAAATTACATAAATCTCTTTATGGTTTGAAGAAAGAACCCTGAGCATGGTATGAGAGGTTTCACTCTTATCTAATCAAAATAAGATTTCAAAGAACAAGTGATAATAATAATGTTTACTTGAAGTGTGACAATGATAATAATGTTTTGATTACTGAAATGTTTTTTGATGATATTATTTTGGGAGGCAATAACACTTTATGTAAGGCATTTGCTGATGAAATGAGAAAATAATTTGAAATGTCTATGATTGGAGAGATTAATCTCTTTCTAGGACTATAGATAGAACAAGTTCCAGAAGGGATCTATATTACACAAGCTAAGTATATCAAAGAGATCCTAAAAGGTTTGGTATGGAAGATTCCAAACCTGTTGGAACACCTATGGTCACATGATGTAAATTATCTAAAGAAAACAAGACACAAGAGGTGGATAATACTCTTTACCAATCCATGATTGGTAAATTGTAATATGTTTTTCATAGAAAACCTGATATAGCACACATTGTTGGGATTGTTGCAATATTTTCTTCTAATCTGAAGGAAACGCATATGTCTGCAGTCAAGAGAATTTTTAGATATCTAAAAGGAACTGAATATTTTGGTTTATTGTACAAGAAAGGAGGTACTTTTGATCTGAAAGTCTACTTTGATGCAGATTGGGATGGAAACCTTGATGACAAAAAAAGTACTAGTGGAGGCACATTCTTTCTAGGTGAAAGATTGGTCACATGGCTAAGAAAGAAATAGAGTTGCATTTCACAGTCTACTATGAAGGTAGAATATGTTGTTGTTGCTATGAAATATGTGAATATTGTTTGGATCAAATAGATACTTGAAGGTATGCAATAGATTATTTTAGATCCTATAACTATTTTCTATGATAACACAAGTGCTATCAATATATCAAAATCTCGGTTATGTATTCAAAGACCAAGAACATTTCTATCAAGTATCACTACTTGAGAGAACAAGTTCAAGAGAATAATGTGGTATTGGAATATGTGAATTCAAAGGAAAAATTGGTTGATATCCTTACAAAGCCACTACCGAAGGATGCTTTTGAGTATCTTAGAGGTAAATTAGGGGTTCTTCCCCTATCCAATATTCACTAAGTAGCATGAGGCATGTTTCATCAATTCTGTAGTTTATTAGCATATCTATTCTTTGATTGATGTTAGTGTGACACACTTTAGGTGATTCCTGAAGTTGTGAATAAATTTAAGTATGTAATGAGTATATGTACATGTAAGGTATAATCCACTACTGAAATAAGTTTTCATGAGTATGACATTATGGCATTGTTGTCAAAGAGGGAGAGTATCAAATTGATGAATGAATTGATGAAATTTATCCATAAGGGAGGTATTGATGAAAGGGGGAGAGAATGAATTGTTACTATTTACTCATAAGGGAGAAACAAAATGTATGCTACAATCTCTAAAGATTTATCCAAGAGGGATAATAGTGAATAGTTTGGAGATCAGAAGTAGAATATCAACTTAGAGGGAGTAATGACAGAGATTGAAAATATTGAAAGTTTCCATCATCAATTGCTATAGTATTACTATAGTGTTTCCATTAATGCCAAAGAGGGAGATTGTTGATTAACTCATGGAGATGATGAAGACCGAGTGATAATAAGTATACATGTTTGTAGAAATAATTAGATCAGTTATTATTTTTTAATTGATGTCAAGCAATTGATTTACTAATTTTTTATTTAATTACCATATCATACAAAGGAGAAGTTAAATGGGTGACAAATACATATTAGACAATGATGAAGTGATGTTTATATAATTGTTTGCTACTATATATTTGATTTTATCCATTCGGTACACTTGATTGATTAAGTTGGAAATTGAAAAGAGTTAAGTTATGACTTAAAAGAGTTACTCTATCAAGCTAAACCGAGTCAATTGGTATAGACTTGTGTTGATCAATTTTCAGCTACCGAGCACCAAGAAATGAGTAGTGAACAAAGTTAGTTACCGAGTTGCAAACCAAATTACCGAGTACATGATATTGATTGTAAATGATGATAATATCAAATTTAATACAAGGCTATGATGATCTGGATGGAGATAAGAATTAAAGGAAGTTTGTTAGAAGATCTACAAGTGAGAAAATTAAATAAGAAGATCTAACATGAAGATCAAGCAGTTAAACGTGATTATGTAAGTTTCGAGAAAAGTTCAAGTTATGAGGTAAAAGTTAAACGATTTATCGAGTTAAGATTTATGAAGAAAATGATCAAAGGACTAAGAGAAAATGATGGAAAACCTAAGAAAGGAGATTAAGAGGCAAAATTATATCTATACAAATGATGGGAAATTAATATAAATTATGATACTGGAAAATTGAATTAAGAAGCAGAACAAGCTGTAGAGCAGAGTTACCAAGCAGAAAAGAGAAGAAGAAAGACCAAAATATATAGTCTGAAATAATGACAAATGGAGTATGTGATGCTAGTATTCATGTGAGCATAATGGATCCAACACAAGAAAAAGGTAGTTGATATATTTACAAATCAAAGTTTTACTATTTCTTATTAGCATTTGTAACAAAGAAAATCTCTTAACCGGGTGGATTTAATAGTCCTATTTGTAAATCCTAGACGTAGGTGACATTCCAAAAGAGTGTTTAAAGTCCTGTAGCAAGGCCACTCCTAACAAGGTGAAGATCTTAACCGATCTGAGGGGAATCCCTTAACAGGGTCACATTTAGAAAATGTGTTTGTAATCTTTAACATGATATTTTCTTAACCGAGCGTACTTCAAAAAGTTACATTTTTATTATGGGTCACAATTTCTAGAGAGGTTTTTCCCAAATTGGGTTTCCTCGTTAAATCTAGTGTCAATTGAGTTAAATCTGTATATACTAATTTTGAATGATTGATTTACATATTATGAGATGTGTGGTTGTTTAAGTTATTAAGTTATTTGGTGAATCAATAATTATTGTATTTAGTGTTATTGAGTGAATCAGTGAGTTGAGTTTTAAGTGTTTATGTTTGATTTGGTCTGATTCAGTCCCGCCCCCTCTCAGTGGGACCAACATTTTCATCACTTCAAAATCTCTACAAAATTTTAAGGATGGATGGCTAAATTATCTATCATGATTTTACTAACCCTAACCATCTAATTTATTTATTTTATTGTATTTTGTATCCAGGAACTACTCATTGGCTTCTCACAAAATTTTGAAATTTTGAAAGCTTGAAGGTTTCAGCCAAATCTTAATGATGGATTGTTCTAATCCTATCTAGAAGATGATTTTCAATAAAAAATGAGGATTTGACAAAATATAATATGATTTATTGAAGTTAATGCAGATATTTTTAGAAGACCACTACAAGTTTTTTGTTATCATAAAAAACTAGGAGCCATGGACACCTCATTTATCTTTTAACAATATGATTTGAGCTCGTGGGGGAATTTTTTTGAACAAATCTTCACACCTACTTGTTTGTAAAGAAATGAAGAAGTGTCTTATAGTTGTCATCAAGCAACTAAATATGTTTTCTTTTAGCTTGATGGTAGTTACCTACTGCTAGTTTGCAGATTCAAAGAGTTATCATATTTTTACAAAATATTTTGAAAGAAAGAAGATAGTTGTCAACTTGCAGAGAAGAGAAGTGTTTTTTAAGCCATGTTGTAGTAAAATAAAATCCAAGTGTCAACATAGAATTCATTTTAGGGCTTTCTTTCTCTTCTATTTAGTTTCTTTTCTCTTTTTGTGTTAGTGGTTCCCAATTTAATTCCATTCTAGTTATCTTTGTCTTTAACTTAGAATGCAAGGGATTCATTTTGAGTAATAGTTATCCAATAATTTATTTTTGTCATCATTTTGGTTTTCTCTATGAAAATACTCTCAATATGTAAAATATTTTATGATTAATACCTTCTTATTTAGGATGAATGCAAGCATAAGGTGTTTTTTCCTATAACTATCTCAATTAGTTTTTCAATATTTCTTTTAAGAAAGAGGATCAAAGATGTTTTTTTCTTAACATTTCACAAATGCACCATTCACTTATTTCTTCCATTCAAGGAGTGGATTAAAAATATTTAAGGTCAATAATGAAAACATGTATTTGTTTATGGATACCTAGGTAGAGATGTAAGGAACTATTTGTGGTTTATCATTGTAAGACAATGATATTTGTGTGCCCTCTAAATATAGATTGGTGGTGTTGGTGTTTAAAACTATTATGATTTTAAAGAAACCAGTATTTTTAGGATTAAGTAATACTGAGAGGGGGGTGAATCAGTATTACAACATTTAAAATAAACTTTGAACCAATTCCATGTAAACCATAAGCATACTGAAATAAAAAAAACATAATAAAATAATACAGAACTCATAACACCATTATTTGTTATCGAGGAAACCCTAGCCAAGGGAAAACCCCAGTGGGGATGGTACCCACAAGCATGCACTAAAGTATAATGTCCCTATTAGGAGACCTAGACCTGTTAGGAGCTGAATATTACATAGTACAATTCCTTGTTAGAGGAATAAAACCCAGTCAAAGGTATACAACACCCTATTAGGGGCCAACTGAGCTTACAACTCTTACAATAATACTTTTGTTACAAAGTGTTCTTAGTAATGAACAAAACAAGCATCTTCAATGCTTAGATAGTTCTAGTCATAGTCATATTTACCAAGTCAGCTCTCTTAACCAAATATTACATAGTCGGCTCTCACTACAAAATTCATTTAATAAAGAAAATATTGAATACATAGTCAGTGCTTTTACATAATAAAAATATAGATTATCAAAAACCATAATCCAACTTATCTTCCCAGGAGTCCACGTCATACTCCCCAAATCATCACTATAGTTTAATTGCTCTGTATCTCTATGTTGTTGTTGTCGCATGTCTTGAAATCTCTCTAACTCTTAGTAATGGTTACCAAAATAAAATCAATCTTAGATATAAGTCATACATACCCCATAGTATCTTTGTCTAAGATTTCTCACCATAACTCATCGATCTTGATCTTTGATACCTAAAATACCTTTGTACTTAGTCAATTTTAGAATTGAATCATCAAAACTTAACTTCAAATCAATCAATCAATATGTCAGATATGTTGCCATAAATGAAAACCAAAAAGTGATTCATATCATCAAAAGGATCACTTTCCAACAATCTATCCCTTTGTCATTGATGGCGACACTTAACAAAAAAGTGACTAATTGTTCCAACACAAAATCTGTCTCTCCTTTCTTCCTCTTCTGATTTTCTTCTCTCTTCTCATTTTTCTCTCTTCTCCCCATTTATTTTTTTCATTTTTTTCTCTCTTTTCCCCCTTTGACAACAATGAAAAAGGTGAATAAAATAATACAACTAGTTCTTGCTCATCAGTTTCAGAATATCTTGAAAAGAATCTTCCAAGATCTTCACGTCTGTGCTCCATGATTCAATCAATAGCTGAATAACATGAATTATTCCATTCAGTTCATATGATGAAGTCTTTTCTGCTTTCAACTATGTAGGCATAGGTTTTGTTAGTGATTCTATTGTTTTCTCCATATCTGATAAATGTATTTCAAGAATTGATAGTTTAGGTGTGATTAAACTCTTCAACAAACCAAATTTTGACATGAATCTCCCTATCTCTATATCTAATACATTTAGTTTATCTATAATTCTTGTTACTTATCTGTCCATTTCTATTACCATTTGTGAGGAGGTCTCACAAGTGTCCATCATACTATTCAAGGTTTCCCTATCCTTAGCAATAATGTCTTCAATGTTATGAACATTTTTGATAGGGTTCAAACAATAACTGAATAGTATCGTACCATGTGTAACACAAATCTTTGATTTTGTTGTAACATATTTTAGAATGCCCAAGTCCCATGAAATATACTGGAAAAATTCCATCCATTTCTTCTCCAAGTTTCTCTTCTTTACCTTTTATTCTACTATTTTCAGTAGGGTCTCATAGTGACCATCAAACTCATCAAGTGCTAAATTCAAGTTCTCTACATCATCTCTTCTTTGGAAAACAATAGGTCCTGGAAATAATTTATTCAGAGTATTGATTGCTCTAGAAATTACCTTAGTTTTCTTGTCACTTTTATGCTTAGATCTTTCCTTTTCTTTAGTGAGTGTGTTGAAGGCTAGACTCACCAACTCACCCTCATCTATGCGATCAACATCAACATCAATAGGTTTTTCTTTACTTGCCAACAATAAAATAGAAGATGTGTCAATTTTGGTTTTGTCTTCAACTTTTGCTTCTTCATCTTTCTGCTTCATTTCTTTCTATTCTTCCACTTTTTGTTCCTCATCTTCAGCCACTGTAGTGTCAATGTTTCCTTCAAATGGATCCTTCTCATCATAGAAGTCTCAAATGTCACAAAAACACCAGAAACATAGAAATCTGGTTGCATACCATCTTTCCTTTTCTCAACACTTACCTTAGCTGATTTGGAACTCTCTCCCATTCCTAAGGGTGTAGGAATTATATTCTTAGGAGGTGAAGCCTTCTCAGGAATATTACTCATTAGTATCTGATCCAATGCTCTATGAGTCTCTTCAGTAACTTCTTCATATTTTCTTGCCATAATCTTTGCTAACCTTTCCTTAGTCCTCAATAATGGTTTTAGTTCATCGAATATTCTATCTCTCTCTTGCATAGAAATCACAGGTAACATGTTATTAATTGCTTGATTTATGATAGTCTCATCTTCAATATGTGCTAATTATTTTCTTATTTCCAATCTCATATACAAATCTGCAGGTACACTTCCCTCTATCTCTAATAGATTTTTATTAAAACAAGTAGGTGATTTACTACAATATCTTCTATCATAAGTTTATCAGTTTCCCCATACCTGTCCTAGTACTTGTTTATTGTAACTAGATTTCCTTTCTCAATAGCTCTTTTATCAATCATCTTCAAGTCTAGTTTCCATACTTGTCTGTCACTTTCAGCTTTCTTCTCTTCTCTCTCAATCCTGTGTTCTTTAGGTGGTGAATCTGGTTTGGTGGATCTAGTGCTTCTCTGAGGTGCAATCTTAACTACCTCAACATGTGATGTCTTTGGTGGTAGTGAAGGGGTGGAAACCTCAATAATAGTAGAAGATGGATCATCTACCATGACAACTTCAGGATGTGCAAGGTTTGTAGTAGAATTGCTTCCTAATCTAGAAGAACATTCTGTAACTTCTTCTTCACTTCCTTCAACTCTTCCTCAGTCAATCCTACCTTTACACCACATTCATGAATAATGTTTTCTACTTTCATTTTCCTTGTGCCTCTAGTCAATTTGTCTCTCACTTTAGCTGATTTTTCTTCAAAATTACCCCATCTTTCCTTAGATATATCTACCTCAGATGCTAGAACACGTTCAATCTGCATAGTTAGGACTTCTAAACTCACCTCATATCTCATAGGACCAAACTATTTCTTCCTTGGAACAACTGCCTCAAAACATACACAGTTTTTCTCAACCATAAAATATATTGTATCCTTATATTTTTCAACAAAGTCATTCAAGAACCTTGTATCTCTCTTTCATCAGCCTTTGAAGAATTTTAATCATACCAAATAGTTCTCCATCAATATTTGTGTTGTTCTTCCTTCTGTAGCTCTATGAAATCTGAATATCGGTAGGTATCCCTTTTCTCCAACCACTAGGGTGTATGATTGGAAACTTATGCTCAATATGAATGTACATGTGAACTATTATTGAGCCAAATCTAAAGGTTTTGGACTTGTCTTTCTTTATCAACTTTACATTCTCAAAAACCTGTTGTGCCAACACTTCACATAGGTTATACTTAGCATTTTATTTCACCATTCTATAAGCCATCATAATGAATCCAATAGATAATGAATTAGGTCTACTACTATAGTAGAATTTGTAACCAAGTATCATCAAAATTAATCTCACATCATATAGATAAATTTCATTCACTGTCATAGCTCGCCTATCCCTTTTCAAGTGTGTTAGGGTTTCAACTTCCCTCTTAACATGCTTCTCTTCTACAGGGATGATACCAATATTTTCTAGTCCAGTAATCTCATGTATTAGTTGACTGCAAATATTCATAGGTTGTTCATCTATCCAAATAAACTGATCATGAACTCTTCTTAATAATATCTTAAACCATTCTTCTTTGTTGAATTTATATAAGTCCAAAATTTTCATAATGTTTAACTCAGCTACATGTTTGAACTCATCTCTCATTATTCCATTATTATTCATGTACTCCATTTCAATAGAAATATCATGAATACCCAGTATGTCATACTTGCAATGAATATATGCCCTAATGTCTTCAACATGCAAAATGCCATATGGTGTCTAGGAAAATGCTCCTCTGGGATCTTCCTCACATTACTTAAAAGGATGTTTCTTAAATTTGTACCTACTTTTTCCAAAACACCATATATCATAGGTGTATGCATAGTTTCTATAGATGTAAATGATGTAAATACCTTTTACATGCTGAATTATGAGTATATGCTTTGATCGATCATGCCAAGTAGTTGCTAGATAGTCTAAATCTCTATACTCTCTAATTTTCTTAGGTCACTGCTCTTCAAATGGTAAGGAAATAGTTAACCATTAGGTTCTTTATACAATGTTAAGTGTCAAAAACTCACATTACCCAATACTATCTAGTAATTCATAAATATCGCAATCACAATATATGCATCATCCAATGTTACACTCTTAGATATAAGTTCCATGATGTCGACCAATATCATACCTAATATTTCTAGAGCTGACTCAAAAAATTAAGGGGTGGGATATATTATGATATCTTCATCCAATTCTCCCCTAAGGCCGTGCTCAACCTTTCAGGTTGATTCTCCTTTGCTATCATCAGTCGAAGATCTAGTAGAATCTATTGTCTCTCCCTGAACCAATATCTCACTTGTCTATTTGATTTTCCATATCTTACCACTCATGTTATCTTCTTATTTCTTGAAACAACTATCAAAATCACTCTTTATTTTTATAATAATTTTATCAGTATCATTGTCATTCTTATTTGTGTTTATATGAGGTGGTACTCTTCTGTTATTTACTCCATTATACCTGCAAACTTTTGCTATGTATCTTAGATTATTGCATTTGTAACAAATAGGAGGTTTTTTTGTCCTGATTTACTTGTAAATTACAATACTTCACAATGTGTCAAATGTTCTTGCATTTGTAACATGTAGGTTTCACTATAGGTTCTCTTCTATTGTCTTGTCTATATCCAGATTGATTGAGTTTCCTACATTCTTCTCTCTTGTGCCCATATGCACTACAATTAAAATAGTAACCAGAAATTTTTTTTAAAGGGGCATTACCTCTACAATCTCTTTTCATGTGTCCAATCTAGTTACAACCAAAACATCTACCTCTGAAAGTTTTGATCTTCTCTTTAGGTTCTTCAAGAGCAGGATTTTATGTATCAATCTTTGCATCTTGTTTCTCTTCCTGATTCTTGGAACATTCAGCTTCATTGAAGCCAATACCAGTCATATCTTCTTTAGATTTCTATCTGTCTCTTTGTTCATCGATCAAGTCACTTCTCATGTGAAGTTTCTCAATGTGTTTTTTTGTCTCAACAAGTTCACCCTTTACGAACTGATAGTATTTCTCCAGTTCTAGATACTTTTTCTTGTAATGGTCATCCTCATTCTTCATTTGTTCCATCAACACATTTGCATTTTTGAAAACTTCTTCACTCTTTTTTGTAGCATTTTTTTTCTGTTGAATCTCTTTAGCCATTGTTTCATTCTCAAGCTTCAAAGTTTCATTATCTTGTTCAAGTTTCTTTATCTAATCTGAATTATCATTATTTTAATCTTCTTTTATCTGAACTACAAGGTATTGTATCTAATTTCTAGAAAGTTAAAGTTGGTCTTTCATTTTCTTGATGAATCCCTTAGCTCTCCTTAATTTTAATCTCAAGTCACCATTTTCTTATTTTTCTTTATCGAGGTCTTCAATTGCAACTTCAAATTTCTCTTGCAAATTATCTGAATCCATTTTGATCTCCCTTAAGCTGTTAGGCTTTCTCTCCAAGGCCCAAAATCTTTGATACCAATTGTTAGGATTAAGTAATACTGAGAGGAGGGTGAATTAGTATTATAGTACTTAAAATAAACTTTGAACCAATTCCACCTAAACCATAAGCATACTGAAATCAAAAGAAGATAATCAAATAATAGAGAACTCATAACACCTTTATTTGTTGTCAAGGAAACCTTGGCCAAGGGAAAACCATAGTGGGGATGGTACCCACAAGCATGCACTAAAGTATAATATACCTTCTAGGAGACCTAGCCCTGTTAGGAGCTGAATATTACATAGTACAATTCCTTGTTAGATGAATACAACCCTGTTAAGGGTATACAACACCCTGTAGGGGGCCAAATGAGCTTATAGCTCTTACAATAATACTTTTGTTACAAAGTGTTCTTAGTAATGAACAAAATAAGCATCTTCAATGCTTAGATAGTTCCACTCATAGTTCTGGAATGATCTTAGTCATCCTCTACTTTGCTATTTGTATTACATATCCATCACTCTTACATTTTGTATCTTCTCTATAAAAAAAGTCTTCATATATATATATATATATATATATATGTCTTTATCTTTATCTTTACCAAGTTGGCTCTCTTAGCCAAATATTATATAGTCGGCTCTCAATACAAAATAGATTTAATAAAGAAAATATTAAATAGATAGTCAGTGCTCTTACATAATAAAAATATAGATTATCCACAACCATAATCCAACTTAGCTTGCCAGGATTCCATGTCATACTCCCCAAATCATCACTATAGCTCAACTGCTTTGTATATCTATTCTGTTGCTATCACATGTCTTCAAATATCTCTAACTCTATGTAATCATTACCAAAATCAAATTGATCTTAGATGTACATCATACATACCCCATAGTATCTTCCTCTAATATTTATCACCATATATAATCGATCTTGATCTTCGATACCTAAAATACCTTTGTATTTCTACTTCTGTACTTAGTCTATTTCATAACTACATCATCAAAACTTAACTTCAAATCAATCGATCAATATGCCAGAAATGTTTCCATAAATGACAACCAAAAACTAATTCATATCATCAAAAGGATCAGTTTCCACAAAATATACCTTGAGACTGATATTAGGAGTGGTTAGCTCCAAGTATGAAAGCTCTGCAAGGTAACTAGACCAACTATAGGGACAAGATTGCCCTCTGCACTTCTGCTCTACAAAACCAAGGTAGGTAAACCTAATCCAGATAGAAACTCAACTCTTCACAACTCCTTATAGCTCTGGATTTTAACAATAGATAATGGTAAGAAATTATGAAATGATAACCACTCATTCATTGACTCATCACTACCATGCAAGAAAAACAACTAATAACCATAAAATGTAAAAGGAACTGAAATGGTTTTGATGTTTTGATAGGGAAAAATATAGCCAAACCTATTCAGATATGTGTCAATGTATAAAATAGTGATTAGTGATCATTTCTTTATCCATTGTGAAATCTTTTTAGTTCAGATACAAGACATAGAAACTAACTATTGTCAAGGACTCAAAACCATAAATACAAATAATTCAGATCAAACACTTCTTATAAGGTCCTTATGTAGACAAACCAAATGAGTCTATGTCTTATCCAAAGAAGATTTTAATTTGATCATAGATCAAAACTAGGGTATAAAACATATACATTGAGAAGTTCTATGTAGTGAACCAGAAGATTCAAAACTCAAGAGATAAACACCAAGGAGAGACTTGAGTTTTAAATATTGTACTAATTACAAAGAATTTACTCTCAATTCCAAAATGTTTCAAAAAATATGCCACTTCAACAAATACAAAAGATTCACAACTATTTTTTTCTATAATGATACTCTCTAGATATACATCTATTATACTCGCTGGAAATAGTAAACAATTTTATGCCTTATGTTACTTCTCCAAATTTCTAGCCCCTACTAAATGGTCTTCGAAATCCCTCTATACGAACAAAAATTGCAACAAGCTTCAAACCATTTAGAGTTAAGTTTTTACAACCATAAATGCAAGAATTAAAAGCATTCAATTCATTCAACTGTCTTTCATCAAGTTGAAACCCTATCTTTTACTCTAATCGGGGCAATATGATATGATCTATAGTTGCCATACCTCTTGGGAAATAGAACTCTAGGGTTAAAAAGTCTTACAAATCTTATCAGAACCCTAAGATATCATTCTTCAACATAAATGCACCTCACAATGATCAAATTTCCATTCAAATAGGGCTCTACAGGTGTGCAAACACAACCCCAAAAATTAGATCGACGCATTTATGTCGCAGCAACAAAAGTCTCAGTCCAACGTAATGAAACCTCTGAAAAATAGATTTAAATATTTGAAAATATGATATAATGACTACACCTAGCATGGAACACAACATCAACGACCCAGAATTGAATCTTTTCTATCTTTAAAACTGAGCCATAGATCTTCTTTAAGTTACCCAGGCTTCAAACATCTGATCCAGACAGGTGTCGCCCCATCACAATGCCTTTAACATAAACTGTTTATCACCTTATACTCAAGGCATAACGACGTCTGCCCAATCAATATAAAATTTCTTTACCTTTACATGATCCTTCAACATTGACTTTAGATCTAACTTGATATGTGGCAGGTTGGTGTGATGCCTCAATGATTATCCATTGAGCATCTTCTTCTTAAGGCATAATGCAAACCAATAGATCAACACACACCTGCGGCCTCCTTAACTTCCTTTGAAACCTGGGATCTATGACCTCAGAAAAGCTACATGTCAACCGAGAGTAATGCCTTAAACATTAAACATAGATCATCTTCCCCTTTAATGAATAGTGCCCACCATTAGATGAAAACTAACTTGAATTCACTTTTTCTTTAACCTACCTTTGACCTGAATAACACAATCCTTTGTATCACTGAATCGCCAAATGTCTGGCTTAACCCTGGTCTAATTAAGAGATTCATAAATAAAGGCTATCTCTGAATTTTTGAAAGCTTGTCTTGACCCATGGTTTATTCATAGATTTAGGGACAACCACCAATTTGATGAGTCTCTTGGACACGTGTCTGCATCTTGTCAAATCTTGGCTTTGTTTCTCATAATCGTTGAATATTTTTTATTGACTTTGACTTATCTGGTGATTCAGCGACAGCCACACATCTTGGTCTTAATCAATGGTTAGCACATGATCTCATAAGACTTTGTCTAACCCCAGGTCTTTTTTGAGATTCATCGATAAGGTATATCTTGTGATCTCCAAATAAAATTCTTAATCCTGTTTTGGTGTCGAGAATCAAAGATAAATATTATCTCTGAATTGCTGAATAAAAGACTTAACTTGACTTAACTCATGAGATCTAGCGATAGCCCTTGATATGATATTGCATCTACAATCCTCACTCAATCTCTATAATTTCCAAGACTTAATTTCTAACATCACAACATCGGGAGATAACCATCATGCCAAGTATCCAGATCATGAGGAATATTCCACCTTGATTGCATGATTAGGAGATAAGACTAAAAGGATAAAGTGTCACATGGAATAATAAGACTTAAGTGGCACAAAAGAGGTAACTTTAAATTATAACAGGCCATGAGGATATAGGGTATTTTAAGAAAGTGACCAAGGGTTTAAGCACAAAGGCCTTAAGGGTTTATGAAACTAGGGCAAAAAACACTTGTAAATTCCAAGAACCATGAGGATTTTTTACAGTGCTAAGAGGTGGTATTATGAAGAAGATTTCATATTGTTGTTGTGTTTAACTCTGTTATAAAAATATGTACTGGTCTAGGTAACTATTTTATCAGAAGTTCAAATAGACATGGGGAATAAAATCAATTCAATGAATCAAATTTTCTATTCAATGCTATTATTTATTTTTAAGTTTGTTTCAGCTTTAAGTTTAGGACTAGTTTTAGTCTTTGCTCATGGTCTAAAGGATTATCAAATCAAGTATGTAGTTATTATCTGCTGATCATTTGAACTATTTGAACTATTTGAGTTATCCTTTTTTCTAAAAAGTTTGCATAGAGGTATTTGTTTATGGATACCTAGGTAGATATGTAAGGAACTATTTGTGGTTTTATCATTGTAAGACAATGATATTTGTGTGGCCTCTAAATATAGATTGGTGGTGTTGTTTTTTAAAACTATTATTCTTTGAAAGCAACCAATATACCTTGAGACTGATGTTAGGAGTGGTTAGCTCTGAGTATGAAAGCTCTGTAAGGTAACTGGACCAACTATAGGCACAAGATTTCCCTCTACACTTCTGGCTCTACAAAACCAAGGTGGGTACACCTAATCCAGATAGAAACTCAACTCTTTACAACTCCTTATAACTCTAGATTTTAACAATAGATAAAAGTAAGAAATTATGAAATGATAACTACTCATTCATTAACTCTTCACTACCATGCAGGACAAACAACTGAAAACCATAAAATGTAAAAGGAACTGAAATGGTTTTGATGTTTTGATAGGGAAGAATATAGAAAAACCTATTCAAATATGTATCAATATAGAAAATAGTAATTACTAATCAGTGCTTTATCCATTGGGAAATTTTTTTAGTTCAGATACAAGACAAAGAACTAACTATTGTCAAGGATGCAAAAACATAAATACAATTAATTCAAATCAAACACTTCTCATAAGATCCTTATGTAGAAAAACCAAATGATTCTATGTATTATCCAAAGAAATTTTTAATTTGATCCTAGATCAAAACTAGGGAATAAAACAAATATATAGAGAAGTTCTATGCAGTGAACCAGAAGATTCAAAACTCAAGAGATAAACACCAAGGAGAGACTTGAATCTGAAATATTGTATTAAGTACAAAGAATCCATTTTCTATAATGATACTCTTTAGATATACATCTTCTATACTCACTGCAAACAGTAAAAAAATTTACGCCTTATAATACTTCCACAAATTTCTAGCCCTTACTAAATGGTCTTGGAAATCCCTTTATAGGAACATGAATTGCAACAAGCTTCACACCATTTAGGGTTAGGGTTTTACAACCATAAATGCAAGCATTAAAATAATTTAATTCATTCAACTATCTGTCATCAATTTGAAACCCTATCTTTTACTCCAATCTGGGAAATTTGATCTGATCTGCAGTTGCCATACTTCTTGGGAAATAGACCTCCATGTTAAAAAGTCTTAAAAATCCTAACAGAACCCTAATATATCATTCTTCAACATAAATGCACCTCGCAGCAATCAAATTTCCATTCAAACAGGGCTCTACAGGTGTGCAGACATGAACCCAAAGATCAGATCAACGCATTTATGTCTCAGCAACAAAAGTCTCAATCCACCACCATGAAACCTCTGAGAAATAGATTTAAATAATTGAAAATTTGATATAATGGCTACACCTGGTATGGAATACAGAATCAATGACCCAAATTTGAATATTTTCTATCTTTAAAAAATATCCATAGATCTTCTTTAAGCTACCCAAGCTTTGAACATCTGATCCTGATAGGTGTCTCCCCATCGCAATGCCTTTAACATTATCTATTGATCATCTTATACTCAAGGCACAATGTCATCTGTCTGATCAATAGAAACTTTCTTTACCTTTACCTGATCCTTCAACGCTAACTTTAGATCTAACTTGTGACATGGTAGGCTGGTGTGATGCCTTAATGACTATCCATCGAGCATCTTCTCCTTACGGCATAATGCCAACCAATAAATCAAAACAAACTTGTAGTCTCCTTAACTTTCTTTGAAACCCAGGATCCTTGACCTCAACAAAGGTACATGTAAACTAAGTATAATGCCTTAAACATTAAACATAGATCATCTTCCCCTTCAAGGCATATCACCCACTATTGAATGAAAACTAACTTGCACTTTGTCTTTAACTTGCCTTTGACATGAGAAACACAATCCTTTGTATCTTTGAATCACCATATTCTTGGCTTAACCCTGGTATGATTATGAGATTGAGAAATTAAGGCTATCTTTGGATCGCCAAAATCTTGTATTGACCCATGGTTTATTTAGAGATTGAAAAACAACCACCAATCCAATGAGCCTCTTGGATATGTGTCTGCATCTTGTCAAATCCTGACTTTGTTTCTCATAATCGCTGAATATTTTTGCTTGACTTTGACTTATCTGGCAATTTAGGGACAACCGCACATCTTGGTCTTAATCAATAGTTGGCATGTGACTCAAAAAAATTTACCTAACCCTAGGTTTATTCTAAAATTCAGCGACAAGGGATATCTCATGATCTCCAAATAAATGTCTTAACTCTGGTTTGGTGTTGAGATTTAGAGACAATTCTTATCTTTGAATCACTAAATAATGGACTTAACTCAACTTAACTCACAAGATCCAATGATATCCCTTGATCTGATCTTGCATCTACGATCCTCGCTGAATCTTCAGATTTCCCAAGACTTAACTGCCACTGTATGAGATTCAAAGACAAGCATAAAATGTCAAGTCTTTCCCTTTATCACCATATCTCCATATGTTAAGGACTTAACTGCTAACATCATGAGATCAGGAGATAACTGTCATGCCAAGTATCTAGATCATGAAGAATATTCCACCTCGATTGCGAGATTAGGAGATAAGACTAAAAAGTTAAAGTGGCACATGGGATAATAAGACTTAATTGGCATGAAAAAGGTAACTTTAAATTATAACAGGCCATGAGGACTTAGGTTTTTTCAAGAAAATGACAATGGTTTAGGCATAGAGACCTTAAGGGTTTATGAAAATAGGGCCAAAAACACTTGGAAATGATGACATGTAACTGATTGAATGTTTGAAGATGTTAAGTTGATAATCATGCAAGGCATTAAATAAGTTAATGTATTGTATTGTCATTGATGTCAACTTGATATAATCTATATGGTCATTAGAATACTGCCAAAGACTTCAAAGAACTGATGAATCAAGGCTATGCTATCAGTAATGCATAGAAGTCAAGTATTCACTAAGTAACTGCATACACCAATGGAGTGCACACCGATGGTCAGAGTTAAAGAGAAGAGTCATAGTGTTACCTGATAAGCTAATGCACAAAATTACCAATGAGCAAATTTACAGTGTTGACTGACAAGAAAAACATAGAGTAACCCGACGAAAAGAATTTCAATGTTGCCAGACGGAAAAGACAAGGATGAAGATCCTGATGACAACTGAAGTCACACCGATGGAATAGTCAATTATCACCAATGACTAACTGAAGTGTTGACCAAAAGTATAGAGAGTTTAGAAAATGATAAAACACTTAGGTGTCAAGAAGCTAAAGATAGAATTAACGGATACTTATCATTGTTTTAATACACTAGATAAAGCCGGAGATAAGTAATTGATTTAAAGCTGATTTGTCTAGTTGGCAAGAAGATATCTTTGAGATAAATTAGGAGTTTGTTTTAAATCTATTGGCGAGAAGTGTGGAACATGCCAAGAATTAAGAAAGCCAAGAAAAGGGGAAATCATGTTTATATAGAGACAAACCCAATCCATTATGAATTGTGGGGTGAACAAGAGAAGAGGAAAGATTCTAAAGAAATTCTGAAGGAGAAGAAATTCTTCATTCAGTCTTGATCAACAAGCTGAGGAAAGAGCTAGATTCTGCAAATACCGATGAACTGTGAGACAAGAATCACAAAGTAGAATATTGTGGAGTAAAGGTATAAGTGATTATATTGTTTAGAGAGGTAATGGACTTACAATAGATCTAAAAATATGCAATTGAGTTGTATGTATGAACAGATCATTAGTATTTCAGTTTAACCATTGAAGCATAAAGACTCTTAACCGAGTAGGACTTAAAACTCTTTTACAATTGAGATACATCCCAAGGAGTATCAAAATGTTTGATCCTAAAACTAGCATTGGATATGCCTGATATCTATTGACAGGCCAAGTGAGTGTTTGATCAAGGATGGTAGCATTAGATTCTAGATACTAGGTGACAAACTATTTCTAAATCCTCTAACAAGGTCACACCTAACAATGTGTTTATAACCTTTAACAAGGTTGGCTTCTAATAGATCTCAATTCAGAAGAGTGAAAATTTGGGGTACCAGTCCCAGTGGTTTTTCCCTTAATAGGGTTTTCATGTTAAAATCCATGTGTTATGTGTTTATTTTTTATTACTTTGCTATTTTTACATTTCACATAAGCAATTCTAGATTGATCGGTATACTCTACATATTTACTCTATTTCGGTAAATAGTTAACTTCTTATTGGTAATCATACAGAAGAGATATTTACAAAGCAATCTGACAAGTAGAAAATTGGTTAAAGTATTTGAAGGCATTCATCTTGTAGGACAGAAGATAACTAGAGACATAATTTTTGGTTATAAGTTTTAAGGGTTGATTTAAGGATTAATTTTTGAGGCCACTGATTCACCCCCCCTCTCAGTTATTACTAACAATTGGTATGAGAGCTTGTGTGCTTAGAAGGAAGGTTTCAAGACCTAAGCTAAAGATAACAAGATGAACAGATCAGATGTGCCCAAGTTGAGAAAAGATAATTTTGCTTCATGGTAGAGTGGAATGAGACTCCACTTACAAGGTATTGGTAATGATGTTACTCAATACTTAGATATTGAATATTTGTTTCCCATAGGAGCACCAACAGTTGAACAATTGAGAGAGAAGCATGAGAAAAATTGCATGATGATAGAGCTTGCTTCCTCACTCTCCGATGCTGAATTTGAAGATGTCAAAACCTGCAAGACTGCAAAGCAGATGTGGGACAAATTGATGCTTGTACATGGTCGTGACAAATTTTTTTTGAGAGCCAAGGCAAAAAGCGTTTGAGGAAAGTTTGATGATCTCAAAATGAAAGAAGGTGAAAACATCACTCAGTACAACACAAGAATCAAAGAGGTAGTCAATGCTATCTGAGGAGTTGGAGGTGTACTAGAAGAAGATACATTGGTAAGTAAAATTCTAAGAACCTTACTACCTACTTATGCTATTAGAGTATCTTCCATTCAAGAAATGAGAGCAGTAGAAAATAGAAATGTTACTCTAGATAGTTTGATTGGAAGACTGATTTCATTTGAGATGAATAACTTTGATAATAGTGTCTTACCAAACATAGAGTCTACATTCAAAACTTCTATGAGAATAAGTAAATCAAGTCATAAAAACACTATGAGAAAAGATAGTGATAGTGAAAGTGAAGAGGATGATCTTGATGAAATTGTAGTGCTTGTGGCTAGAAGAATGCAAAGAGGCAAAGGTAAATAAAAAGTTAAATTACCACTTGTTTTTTTTAATTTTAAAGAGATTGGACACTTTGATGCAAGATGTCTTAACAGAAGAAAAGATGATAGAAGTAATGAAAGATCATTTGAAAAGAAGTCTGACAGAGGTGATTATAGAAGCTACTGATAATCAGAAAGAAGATATTCCCGAGACTACAAGGACAAAGGAAAGAAGGCCAGTTACTTAGCAAAATGCAAATATGATGAAGACATCAAGATGGGGTTTGTGGTAGTAAAGGATGATTCAGATGATGATCAAGAAAGGTATGTAGAAACTATACTCATATAAAAGGTTAGTAAAAATGATATTTGGATCATAGATAGTGGCTGCACTCACCATATGACCGGTGATAAACAAAATTTTGAGACTTTTGAGTACTATAAAGGTGGTTCAGTAACAATGGGTAATGACACACCTTGTCTAGTTGAAGGTAGAGGAACTATAATGTTGAATAACCAAATAAAACATGACAATTCTTATTGGGTAAATGGATTGAATTATAATCTATTGAGTGTTTCTCAGTTGAATAATTCAGGTCACAGAGTAGCATTTGAAAATAAGAAGGCAAAGATCTTCAATAAATCAGGAAATCTGATTGGTACCAGTGAGAAGACAAAAGGTAACTTATTCTATCTGAATGATACTAACACCACTTGTTTGATTTCTACAAACAAAGACATATAGTTGTGGCACAAAAGATTGTGTCATGTGAACTTTGACAACATGATAAAGATTAGCAAAAAGAGAAATGTCAGAGGCTTACCGATGATGACCAAGCCCAACAACATCATATGTAAGAATTGTCAAAAAGGTAAAATGACAAAGTATAGTTTCAAAAGAAAAACCCATACATCTGATGCCATTCTAGAATTAATCCATACTGATTTATGTGGAACTATGAGGACAAAGAGTTATTATGGAGATAGATATTTTGTTCTCTTTGTTGATGATTACTCTAGAATGATGATAGTCATGTTTCTATAAGATAAATTAGAAGCATTTAAGATGTTTAAATGGTATAAGGCAATGGTTGAGAAATATGTTAGAGATTTTCTTCTGTGCAAATAATTGATTGTATGTTTGTCATTGATGACAACATATAATATACAATAGTGTTCTATATGAAATTAGCCATACAGATGTTCTAGAGCTATGCATGTTTATTTCCATGGTGTATACATGTTCTAGATCTATTTTCATTCACACCAAGTCAGATATGAAGTTTCAGTTGAGTTATGTTAATCAGTTATGGTAGTTACAGCGTCTGAAGATTATCTGTCTAGAGCCGACATAAATACAATGTTTCTTGAGTTTCACCTATCATCAGGATATGTGCATTTGTATTAATGTTTAGTTATGAGTTAGTGATGATTATACAAAGGCTCCAAGCATGTTGTAACATAATCGTGATATTGCAGTAAAATTGGTGAAGCCGACTTTGTGAAGCGTTCTGTCTATTCAGTTTGAGTTGCGTAGTTCTAACTTTGATTGTGTGGTTAGTTAAGCCGACAAAGAAGTTGATGAAGTATTACCATATACCATCATGACCTTATCCTTGGTGAAGATACATATAGCAGTTCAATTGTGTTCACTAAGTGTGAAAATGAAGTGAAAAAACAATAGACAGAAGAGAGCAGAAAGTCAGTCAAAATAAGTTGAAGAACTATGTGAAGAAACATAAGAAGATTACAATTCATTGGAACTGATCAAGATAGTATTTCTACTCACATAGTTCATCTATCAGATATAGTGTATATCTATTCTACAAAAGGTTGCAGCCTTCACCATTTTAGTAGTGAGCTTTTGGACAGTTAGTCCTCACCCCTAACAAGGTTACTTGTAAAAGAATCCTAACAGGGTTCAACCTTTAACCAGGTCTCTGTACTTATTGCATTGTAAAGAACAACTCCTAACAAGGTTGCAAGATCTCCTAATAGGGATAATTATACTCAAGTATAGTTCTTTTTGGGTGCTAATTCTCATTGGGGTTTTTACCTATTTGGTTTCCCCGTAACAAAAATTGTTGTGTTCTCTATTGTGTTATCTAAATGTGAATTTTCTTTATGTTAATTGATATCTAAGTAAAGAAAAGATTTAAAGTAGCTGATAACTGATTCACCCCTCCCCCTCTTAGTTATCCTTTGGGAATATTCCAACGAAACAATGTGGTAAAGAATTAAAATGCTTAAGGTCAAATAGAGGAGGGGAATTTATTTCAAATGAATTCACTAACTTTTGTAATGAGCATGGAATCAAAAGACAGATCTCTGCACTAAGAACACGACAACAAAATGAAATTTCTGAAAGAAGGAATAGATCCATAGTTGATTATGCACGGAAACTAATGATAGAGAAAGGGATCACCCAAATCTTCTGGAGAGAAGCTGTCAGTACTATTGTTTACACATAGAACAGAGTACAATTGAAGAAAGACACCAAAAAGACACCTTATGAGCTATGGTATGGATACACACCCAATGTAAATCACTTCAAAATATTTGGCAGTTAGTTTTATATCTTAAAATATGATAGAAATGGAAAACTTGACCCCAAGAGTGAAGAAGGAATCTTTCTAGGGTCTTCTACCAAGAGAAAGGCTTATAAATGTCTCAATAAAGCCTCTAACAAAATTGTTGAAAGTGCAAATGTAAAGATAGATGAATTTGCAGAGACGAATGAAAAGGAAATAACTAAAGGTCTAGAGGACTAAAATAGTTTTTCTTACAATGAGGAACCTAACACTCTACTTGACCAACAATGTAGAGCTCCTGAGCAACAGATCATTGCACTCGAGCATTAGGCTGCAAATACTGATGATCAGAATATTGCTCAAGATGATGCACAAAGTGATGGAGAACAGAATGAAGAACAAAATGATGATCAACCTGATAGATAAAGAGATGAACCTGTACTTACAAGATATGTTAGAAGGAACCATCCACAGAACTAGATCATATGAGACAAAAAGGGTGGTATGAGAACTAGAAGTAAGTCTCTAAATAGAAGATGTCTTATTTTTTATTATGAGCCCAAATATGTCAATGTTGCACTAGATAATGATGAATGAATGAAGAGATTGAGAATATAAAGAAAAAGTAGACATGGAAACTTGTACCGAGACTAGATGACAAGAATGTCATTAGTACAAAATGGATATTCAGGAATAAGATAAATGAGAATGGAGAAGTCACTAGAAATAAAGCAAGACTAGTATGCAAGGGGTATGCACAAGAAGAAGGAATTGACTATGGAGATACCTTTGCACCCATTGCTAGGATAGAATGAGTAAGAATAATATTTTCTTATGCTGCATGTAAAGGATTGAAGGTATATCAAATGGATTTCAAGTCTAAATTCCTAAATGGAATAACTGAAGAAGAGGTACACATTGAACAACCAGAAGGGTTTGTTGATCTAGACAAGAGGGACATGGTATGTAGGCTACACAAAGCCTTGTATGGATTGAAACAAGTACCCCAATCCTGGTATGAAAGACTTCATTCTTCTCTTATAAGTATTAGATTTGTAAGGACAAGTGAAAATAGTAATCTTTATTTAAAGGAAGATACTGATGCTAACATTTTGATTGTTGAGGTATTTGTTGATGACATCATATTTGGAGGCAATGATATGCTATGCAAATAATTTGCAAATGAAATGAGAAAAGAGTTTGAGATGTCTATGTTTGGAGAGATCAAGTTCTTGCTTGGTCTATAGATCATGCAACAAGATGAAGGTATTTTTATTACACAATCCCAGTACATCAAAGAAGTACTAAAAATATTCAAGATGGAAGAATCCAAACTAGTTGGGACACTGATGGAAACTAGATGTAAGCTGACAAAGGAGGATAAGTCATTAGAGGTAAATTAGAATTTGTACAGATCAATGATTGGAAAACTCATGTATGTTGTACACACTAGACTAGATATTGCACATGCAGTAGGAATAGTTGCAATATTTTCTGCTAATCCTAGAGAATCACATATGACTGTTGTGAAAAGAATCCTAAGATATCTGAAGAATATCGAGGAATATGGCTTATGGTATAGAAGAGAAGTAAAATTTGAACCAAAGGTCTTTACTGATGCTAATTGGGTTGGAAATATTAATGACCAAAAGAGAACAACTAGAGGAGCATTATTGATGGTGACAGACTTGTCACATGGATCAGCAAGAAGCAATGATGCATCTCTCAATCTACTGCAGAGGCAGAGTATGTTGCTACTGTTGGAAACTACTCAAATAGTTACTGGAAGGTATGCATATAAACATTTTAGAACTAGTAATTATCTATTGTGATAATACAAGTGCAATAAACATTTCCAAAAATCCAGTCATGCATGCTAAAACAAAGCATATTGCCATCAAGTATTATTATTTGAGAGAACAAGTTCAGTCAAAGGAGGTGATACTTAAGTATATTCAATCAAAGGAACAACTGCCTGGTATTTTCACCAAGCCACTTCCCAAGGATGCATTTGAATAATTGAGAAAGAGACTAGGGGTCAGACCCTTGTCTACTGGTCAGTAAGCTGACCAGAAGGCTGCATCATCCTGCATTTTATCAGAATTTCATTCATGTTGATGCAAGAAGACATATGGACTTCAATGATACATATATACACACCAAGGTATTTATCTGCTCCAAGAACCCGTGTTATTACCGATGGATTGGGAAATTCAAGGAATATATTATGGATAGAAAGGATCCATTTGACATTGTTGTCAAATACTTGTGTTTGCAAAATCTATGTTTGCAAAGATGTTTGTTTGGCATTGCTGTCAAAGGGAGAGAGTTTATCCATTATCATCTTAGGAAGAGATCATATCCATCAAAGTATCCAAAGGGACAAAATGTAATGAGAAAGGGTGGAATTACGGATAAGAGACATCACATAAAAGGAGAGCAGTCAAAGGGAGAGAGTTTGACACAGAAGGATAACACATCACATTAGAGAAAGAAAGATTCTACATCTATCTAGTGAAGGGATTGAAGATAGAAATAAAGCTGGAAGAATCAAATCAAAGCTATTTGAGCTTACTGAAAGCCAGACATTTGTATTAGTTATATTAGAAAAACTTGATGAAACTATATATTTCATATTGTATTAGTAATAGTATAGTATGATAATGTAGTATGTTGCCATCAATGCCAAAGGGAGAGATTGATGACATGTAACTGATTGAATGTTTGAATATGTTATGTTGATGATCATGCAAGGAATTAAATCAGTTAATGTATTATATTGTCATTGATGTCAACTTGATATAATCTATATGGTCATTAAGATATTTCCAAAGACATCAAAGAACCGATGAATCAAGGCTATGCTATCAGTAATGCATACAAGTCAAGTATTCACTAAGTGACTGCATACACCGACAGAGTGCACACCGATGGTTAGAGTAAAAGAGAAGAGTCACAGTGTTACCCGATGAGCTAATGCATAGAATTACTAATGAGAAAAGTTACAGTGTTGACCAACGAGAAAAACACAGAGTAACCCGACAAAAATAATTTCAGTGTTGCTCGACAGAAAAGACAAGGATGGAGATCCCAATGATAACTAAAGTCACACTGATGGAACAATTAGTTATCACTGATGACTAACTAAAGTGCTGATTGACAGAACATAGAGTTCAAAAAATGCCAAAATGCTTTGGTGTCAAGAATCTTTAAAGATAGAAGTAACAAATAATTATCATTGTTTTAATCATCCAGATAAAGCCGGAGATAAGTAATTAATTTAAAGCTGATTTGTCCAGTTGGCAAGAAGATCTCTTTGAGATAAATTAGGAGTTTTTTTTACACCTATTAGTGAGAAGTGTGGAACATGCCAAGAATCAAGAAAGCCAAGAAAAGGGGAAATCATGTCTATATAGAGACAAACCCAATTCATTATGAATTGTGGGGTGAACAAGATAAGAGGAAAGATGCTAAAGAAAACATGAAAGAGAAGAAATTCTTCATTCAGTCCTGATCAACAAGCTGAGGAAAGAGCTAGATTCTATAGACAATGAAAAACAATGAGACAAGCATCACAAAGAAGAACAGTGTGGAGCAAAGGTATAAGTGATTATATTGATCAGAGAGGTAATGGACTTACAACAGATCTAAAAATTTGTAATTGAGTTGTATGTATGAATAGATCATTAGTGTTTTAGTTTAACCATTTAAGCATAAAGCCTCTTAACCAAGCAGGACTTAAATATCTTTTACAATTGAGATACATCCCAAGGAGTATCAAAAAGTTTTATTATAAAAGTAGAATTGGATATTCCTGATACCTATTGATAGGCCAAGTGAATGTTTGATTAAGGATGGTAGCATTACATGCTAGATACTACATGACAAACTATTTCTAAATCCTCTAACAAGGTCACACCTAATATTGTGTCTATAACCTTTAACAGGGTTAGCTCCTAATAGAGCTCACTTCAAAAGAGTGAAAATTTGGGGTACCGGTCCCAGTGGTTTTTCCCTTAACAAGGTTTCCACGTTAAAATCCATGTGTTATGTGTTTATGTTTTATTACTTTACTATTTTCACATTTCACATAAGCAATTCTGGATTGATTGGTATACTTTGCTATTTATTGTGTTTCGGTAAATAGTTAATTGCTTATCGGTAATCATACAGAAGAGAAATTTACAAAGCAATCCGACAAGTAGAAAGTTGGTTAAAGTATTTCAAGGCATTCATCATGTAAGACATAAGATAGCTAGAGACATTATTTGTGGTTATAAGTTTTAAGGGTTGATTTAAGGACTAATTTTTGAGGCCACTGATTCACCCCTCCCCCCCTCTCAGTTATTACTAACAGGAAATCCCTAGAACCATGAGGATTTTTTACAGTGCTAACAGGTGGTATTATGAAGAAGCTTTCATCTTGTTGTTGTATTTAACTCTTTTATCAAAATATGCACTCATCTAGGTAACTATTTTATCAGTAGTTCAAACAGACATGGGGAATAAAATCAATTCAATTAATCAAAGTTTCTATTCAGTTATATTATTTATTTTAAGTTTGTTTTAGCTTTTAATTTAGGATTAGTTTTAGTCTTTTCTCATGGTCTAAAGGATTATAAAATGAAGTATGTAGCCATTATCTGCTGATCATTTGGATTATTTGGAATATTTGATTTATCCTCTTTTCTAACCTTTAACATTATCTACTAATCAGCTTATACTCAAGGCATAACGTTGTTAGTTTGATCAATAAAAACTTGATTTACCTTTACCTGATCCTTCAGCGCTGACTTTAGATCTAACTTGCAACATGGTAGGCTAGTGTGATCCCTCAATGACTATCCATCATGCATCTTCTCCTTAATACATAACGCCAACCAATAGATCAACACAAAGCCGTGGCCTCCTTAACTTCCCTTAATCTCGAGATTCATGACCTCAACAAAGCTACATGTCAACCGAGCATAATGCATTAAACATTAAACATAGATCATCTTCCCCTTCAAGGCATAGCGTGTTAGAATAACTGAGGGGGGGGTGAATCAGTGGACTCACAAATTAATCCAATAATTGAACCAAAACTTTATACCATAAATATAAAAACTCTAGTTATCTTCAGTCCTACAAGATGTATGCCTTGTGTGAATCTAACATGTATATACTGCTCGGTGCTTATACTTGTTATCCTTTCCTTAAGCTTTACCGAATAGCAGTCAATCTTTTCTTAACCTTTACTGAAATACAGTAAATAACTTAGTGTTTATCAATCAATCCTATTTTAGTAATGTGTAAAGAAAAACATCAAAGCAATGAACCATATACACATTTGACACATGGATTTTCAATGTGGAAACCCTGTTAGGTGAAAAACCACTTGGGACCGATAACCCAAAATTTTCACTCTTCTAAAGTGAGCTCATTGAAGAGACAACCCTGTTTAAGGTTACAAACACACTGTTAAGTGCAACCTTGTTAGAGGATTTAAAACTAACAGTTTATCACTTGACCTAGAATTCACTATGTTGTAAACATGAAAACCTTTTGATACTCCTTGGGATGTATCTCAATATATAAAGGATGGTTAAACCCCACTCTGTTAAGAGATTTTCTGAATCAATGGTTAAGCTAAAATAGTAGATGATTTGTTCATTAATACAACTTCGAATTGCTGATTTTCAGATCTATTGTAATTCCATAAAACCTCTTTGATCAATTTTCTCTTCAATTCCTTTCCTCCACTTATTTCTTCTTGGTGAATGTTGTTGCTTCTCTATTTCTCAGTGTCTATAGAATTATTAGCTCTGTTATTTAGCTTGTTTTATCAGATCTGCATGAAGACTTTTTATCTTCACCAGAATTCTCTTCAACATTCCTCTCTAGATAATGAATTACTTGTCTCTTTATATAGACATGATTTCATCATTTCTTGTCCTTTTTTTCTTTGTTGATCACTTCTTGATCTGTAAATCTTGTCATGCTTGCTGTAGTTTTAATCCATAAAAATCTCTTTGTTTTCTAGAATAAAATATGCTTTAAATATCCTTCTTATCTTTAGATTTTAACTAATCAATGAAAACAAAGCAAACAACTAGTTAAATCAATAATTAGTTGCTGCCAACTAAGTTGTTTGTCATGTCCTAACTTTAGTTCCCATCGGTCAACACTTTAGTTGTGCTCGGTGACTACTGTAGATAGCTCAGGCATCAACTTCAATTCTGTTCAGTGACAACTACAGTTAGCTCAGTAATGTTTTCTACATCTCAGTGATCATCAACTTTGTCATCTTCAAACATTCAATCAGTTATAGTTCATCAATCTTTCCCTTTGGCAATGACGGAAACATACTACATCTAATACAATATGAAATATATCAATTGTAGTTCATTAATCTCTCCCTTAACTTATTGTTCTATAACCAATACAAATGTTTGATTGTCGGTAAGCTCTTCTAGCTTAGAGTTGATTCTTGCAGTGTACTCTCTTCTTTCTTTATTCTCTTTACTGGATAGATGTAGCAAATTCTAATTTTGTCTCTCCCTTTTTTGTAGAATCTCTTCTCCCTTTTTTGGATAGATATGCAGTGTTAATTTGTTTTCAATTATCTCCCTTAGATGGATGTTTCTTTGAATCTTTATTTGATGTTTTATCTTCCTTCGACTGTTCCTCTCCTTGATGGATATTTTCTTTTTTCTTAGTTTGGATTCTCTCTACCTTACCTCTTGATATTTCATATGCATATATTCTCTCCCTTTGACACTGATGCCAAAAATATAATATATCTCTCTCTATAATATTCCTTTAATGTCCTCTCCATCAGCAATTTAGCTTTGTAGTAGCCAACAATTTATGTGGTGTTCAGTGTAGATAAGTACCTTGTTGTGTACTGATATATCTTTGCAGGCCATCTCATTGCTTGCATCAACATGAATTATCTTTTGATAATGTGCAGGCTGATGCAGCCTCCTAGTCAGCTTAGTGACCAGTAGACAAGGGTCAGACTCCTAGTATCTTCCTCGGGTACTCAAATGTATCTTTTGGAAATGGCTTTGTGAATATGTCTTCTAATTGTTGATTGGATTGAACATATTTCAGTATCACCTATTTCTCTTGCACTTGTTCCCTTAAGTAATGATACTTGATAACAATATGCTTTTTCTTATCATGCATTACAAGGTTCTTTGAAATGTTGATAGAACTAGTATTATCACAATAGATAATCACTGGTTCAAGAACTTTCATATTCATACATTCTAGTAATTACTTATTGGAATAGTCCCAAGGATAATTGAGAGGGGGGTGAATTAGTTATCAGTAAAATTAATTCTTTTCTCTTTCCTTAATGTTATTTGATATAAAGTAAATGCACATTCAGATAACACAATAGAGTACTCAACAATTTGATTACGGGGAAACCAAATAGGAAAAATCCCCAGTGGGAATTAGCACCCACAAATAACTGCACTAATTTATAATGATCCCTATTAGAAGATCTTACATTCCTATTAGGAGTTGATCTTTACAATGAAAGAAGTTTAGAGACCTGGTTAAAGGTCAGACCCTATTAGGAGTCTTTTACAGATAACCCTGTTAAGGGTGAGAACTCACTGTCCAATAGCTCACTGCTAAGATGGTGAACGCTACAACCTTTAGTATAAAAGATATACACTATATCTGGTAAATGAACTATTTGAGTAGACCTGCTGTCTTGATTAGTTACAATGAATTGCAATCAACTTCTATTTCTTCACATAGATCTTCAACTTGTTCTCTCTAACTTTTTGCTCTTCTCTGTCTTTTCTTTTTCACTTCATTTTCGACACTTAGTGAACATAACTGAACTGCTATATGTATCTTCAACAAGGATAAGGTCTCGAAGGTATCTGGAAACACTTCATAAACTTCCTTGTCGAATCAACCAAGCACACAATACTAATTAGGACTACATAACTCAAACAAAATAGACACGATGCTTAACAAAGTTGGCTTCACCAAATTAACTCTAACATTATGATTCTGTTGAAACATGTTTAGCACCTTTGGATAATTATCTTTAACTCATAACTAAACATGAATACAAACATGCATATCCTGAAGATAGGCACAACTCAAGCACCACTGTACTTATGTCGGCTCTTAATAGATAAGCTCCTAAATCTATAACTGCCATAACTGACCAATCATAACTCAACTGAAACTGTATGTCTGACTTGGTGTGAATGCACATAGAAACTAGAACATGTATACACCATGGAAATAAACACGCATCTCTCTAAAGAATCTATACTTATTATTGCATATAGGATACCTATTGTATATTATATGTTGTCATTAATGGAAAACATACAATCAATTATTTGCATAGAAGCAAATCTCCAACAATCTCCCCCTTTAACATTGATGGAAACATATGATATCATCAACTCAAAGTGTCTTCCTTCTTTTTACAATCTTCTCAATATCCTCATCAAGGGTTCCTCTTCACTGTTGCTGCTCTGTATACTCCCCAAGAGTATATGCCCCCCCTTACTAATACTCCCCCTTTGACATCAATGACAAAGGGTGTTAAACACCTTTTAGGCACAAGTACTACTCAAGAAGTAGAATAGTCAACCATTCATCAGTCACCAAGGACTGATGTTCTTGCTGTAAGTTCTAATCAAACTTGGGAAAGGGAATTAATCCCAACTTCTCCCTGAGATACTCAAAAGTATCTTTTGATAAAGGCTTTGTAAAAATATTTGCTTGTTGTTCTTTAGTGCATACATAATCTAGCTCTACTTCTTTGTCTGCAACTTTTTCTCTTAGGAAGTGGTATTTGATCTCAATGTATTTTTTATTTGCATACATCACAGGGTTCTTTGACATATTGATAGTACTAGTGTTGTCATAATGAAAAACAATAGGATAATCAATCTAAATACCAAAGTCCTTGATCATTTATTTGGTCCAAACCATTGTTGAACAATTCAATGTTGCTGCAATATACTCAGCTTCTGTTTTTGACTAAAAGATACAATTTTTCTTTTTACTTTTCCAAGTGACCAACCTATCTCCAAGAAATAATGCTCCTCCTAATTAACTCTTTCTGTCATCAAAACAACCTTCCCAATATGCATATGTATACACATGAAGTTGTATGTTCTCTGAGATAGGATATGATAAACCATAGTCTATAGTTCCCTTTAGGTATCTGAATATTCTTTTTATTGCCATTAGATGATTTTGATATGTCCAATCATGCTCATTTCAAATTCACTTTTCATTTCTTTGGTGAATTATGCACTAATTTTGTCATTACCTCAAAAGATAATGTCATCAACAAAAATGGCAACAAGTAGTAGTCCTTCATCTATCTCTCTTATAAATAAATTAGAGTCTACTGCTCCTTTTCTGAATCCTATCTTTGTTAAGTAACCATCAAGTCTCTCATACCACGCTCTTGGGGCCTGTTTAAGTCTGTAAAGTGCTTTCTTTAATCTACATACCATGTCTGGTTTATCTTAAAGTTTGAATCCTTCAGGCTGTTCTATGTAGACTTCTTCCTTTAAGTTATCATTCAAAAATGTTGATTTGACATCCATTTGATATACCTTAAAGTTCTTGAATGTTGCATAGGCCAAAAGCAACTTGATAGTTTCAAGTCTTCTCACAGGGGAAAATGTATCAGTGTAGTCTATTCCTTCTCTCTTCACATATCGTTTGCATACTAATCTTGCTTTGTTCCTTACTACTGTGCCTTCTTCATTCATTTTGTTCTTGAATATCCACTTAGTTCCAATCACATTCTTGTCATGAGGTCTAGGGACTAGTTCCCATGTTTCATTCTTGATTATTTTATCTAGTTCTTCTTGCATGGCACTTTTCCAATCTAAATCTTTGCATGAATCTTCAACACTTAAGGGTTCAATCTGTGAAAGTAAGCATACCTCTTCATCCATGGTTGAACCTTTTTCTCTAGATCTTGGCAAGAATTTTACGCTCTAATCTCCAATGATATCTTCCTTAGAGTGGTATTTGGATGTGTACCTTGAGTTCTTAGGAGTGATACTTTCATCTATGATCTATGATTCTTCTTTGCTTGGTTCAGGGTGGTTACATGAAACATCAATACAATCAAACATTTCTTGAATAATTGTGTCCTTATTGATGGGTCTGGGCTCATCTTCAATCATGGGAGTATAGTCATAATATCTTTCTTGAATCATAAACTTCTCATCAATCTTCACATGAGTACTTTCAATGATCTTCTTTAGTCTTAAATTGAAACATCTATAGGCTTTTCTTTTAGTAGAGTAACCAAGAAAAATACCTTCATCACTTCTAGTATCAAACTTACCAATGCTATCATCTCTCTTGATGTATCACTTACTTCCAAAGATTTTGAAGTATTTTGCAGTGGGTACATTACCAAACCAAAGTTCATAAGGTGTCTTGTCTGTGCCTGGTCTCAATTGTATTCTATTGATAGTGTAAAGTGTTGTATTGACTGCATCTCTCCAGTAGGTATGGGCAACCTTTCCTTCAATAATGATAGTGTGCGCTATGTCAAGTATTATCCTATTCCTCCTTTCTGCTATCCCATTCTGCTGAGGGGTTTTGGGTGCACTTAACTATCTTTTGATTCCATTTTCTTCATAGTAGTCATAAAACTGGTCAGAGGTGAATTCTCCTCCTCTATTAGATCTCAGACATTTTATCTTTAATCTAGATTTATTCTCAACCTTAGCTTTGAATACTTTGAACAACTCAAAAGCTTTAGATTTTTCTTTTAAGAACGGAACCCACATCATCCTTGAGAAATCATCAACAAACAAAATAAAATACCTTCCTCCTTAGTATGATTTTGTTTGAGTAGGTCCACATAGGTCTATATGTATCAGATCTAATTTTTTTTCCACATAGTCTTGTTTTCTCTTGAATGAGCTCCACACATGCTTCCCCATCACACATTCCTTGCACATGGTGTCAACTGGTCTTGCAATTCTAGGAAGGTCTCTTACTGCCTTTACATTACTTATCTTGACTATGTTGTCAAAATTGATATGACAAAGTCTCTTGTGCCATAGCCAGTTGTCATCTACTTTTTCAACAAAACAACTTACTTCTGAGTTGAGCTGAAAAACATTACCTTTGGTCTTTGAACCTGATGCAATCATGTATCCTTCTTTTTTATTAATGATGCACTATTTTTTTTTGAATTCCAACTGATATCCTTTATCAAGCAACTGTCCAACACTTAGTAAGTTATGGTGCAAACCATCAACATAGAGAACATCATCTATCTTGTTCTTTCCATAAAGGGTGATAGAACCTCTGCCTATGATAGGTTTGGGAGTGTTATCTCCAAATATAACCATGCCACCTTTGTACCTATCCAAATGTACAAATCTATCTTTGTCTCTTGTCATGTGGTGTGAACATCCGCTGTCAATGATCCAATTAGTTCTAATGTCAGCTTTTGAAACTAAAGCTAACTCTTGTTCTTTTACTTCATCTTCTTTGTCCATTTCTTCAAGCATCTTATCAATGTCTTTAATGGAAAAAAAATCCAATTTCATCTTCTCCTGAGTCATCTTCAGTTACACCATCCTCAGCATGATAACATTATTTAGTGTACTTAGGTTTGTAATCTAATTCATATTTCTTGACTCTTGTAGGGAACTTAGATGCAAAGTGACCAACTTTGTTACATGAAAAACATTTGAATGGTAGTTGTCCTTCATATTTCCCTTTACCTTTCCTTTCCTTCTTGGAAATCATAGCAATGATTTCTTATAGTTCTGTATCCACTTCTTCATTCTTACTAGAGCTTCTTATAGATTTCTTGTTATGGACTGTGGCTTTGAAGGATGTCTCACTTTTAGGTTCTGTCTTCAATCTAGATATCTCAAATGCAGATATTTTTCTAATCAAAGTATCCCTCTTGAAGTCTTTTGAAAATTGCATAGTCTCATCTAAGATATTGATTTTTCTCTCATAGTCTGTTGTCAATGTGGTCATTAACTTGTCCATTATGTCTTCCTCTGATATTTCTCCACCATTGTTTCTTATACCTGATATTGCTTCATTTATCCTCTGATTGTATGCTCTGATGTTTTCTTCAGGTAACATTTCTAAATTGTTGTATCTTTTCTTACATGTCTTTCTGCATGCATTCTTTTCTTGGATGTCTCCTTCAAACAAGTCTTCTAAGTATTTCCAAATAGAGTATGCTTTTTCTGTCTTCTTGATCTCAGAAAATTCACTGTCGAATAGGGCACTGATTAGGGCTTCTTTGGCAATTGCATTATTAGTGAACACTTCCTTTTGTTTCATAGTAGAGTCATCAGCTGCATGATCTTTCAAGGTGGGAATTTCAACTTCTTGAGTGACAATCTCATAGATCTCAAATCCAATGCACTGATGATGTGTTATCATTTTTTTCTTCCAGTCAAGATAGTTTTCTCCATCGAACTTAGGACTCTCTTTCCTAAAGTATGCCATCTGATCTACCTTAACTTGTTAGGCTTTCTCTCCAAGGAACTTGTCTTTGATACTAATTGTTGGAATAGTCCCAAGGATAACTAAGAGGGGGGGTGAATCAATTATCAGTCAAATTAATTGCTTTCTCTTTCCTTAATGTTATTTGATATAAAGTAAATGCACATTCAGATAACACAATAGAGTACTCAACAATTTGATTATGAAGAAACCAAATAGGCAAAAACCCTTGTGGGAATTAGCACCCATAAATAACTACACTAGTTTATAATGATCCTTGTTAGAAAATCTTACAACCCTATTAGGAGTTGATCTTTACAATGCAATAAGTATAGAGACCTGGTTAAAGGTCAGAACCTGTTAGGACTCTTTTATAGATAACCCTGTTAAGGGTTAGGACTCAATGTCCAATAGCTCACTGCTAAGATGGTGAAGGCTACAACCTTCAGTATAACAGATATACAATATATCTGGTAAATGAACTATTTGAGTAGACCTATTGTCTTGATCAGTTCCAATGAATTGCAATCAAATTTTGTTTCTTCACATAGATCTTCAACTTTTTCTCTCTGACTTTCTACTCTTCTCTGTCTTTTCTTTTTCACTTCATTTTTGACACTTAGTGAACATAGCTGAACTATTATATGTATCTTCACCAAGGATAAGGTCAAAAAGGTATCTAGAAACACTTCATCAACTTCATTTTCAGTTCAACCAAGTACACAATACAAACTAGGACCATGCAACTCAAACTGAATAGACACGATGCTTCACAAAGTCAGCTTCACCAAATTAACTCTAACATCATGATTTTGTTGAAACATGTTTAGCACCTTTGGATAATTATCTTTAACTCATAAATAAACATGAATACAAAAATGCATATCCCGAAGATAGTCGCAACTCAAGTAACACTGTATTTATGTTGGCTCTTAAGAGATAAGCTCCATAATCTGTAACTGCCATAACTGACTAATTATAACTCAACTAAAACTGTATATCTAAATCATCGTGAATGCACATAGAAACTAGAACATGTATACACCATGGAAATAAACATGCATCACTCTAAATCATCTATATTGATTATTGCATATAGGATACCTGCTGTATATTATATGTTGTCATCAATGGAAAACATACAATCAATTATTTACACAGAGGCAAATCTCCAACATTACTTTATCCATGCAATGTTAGATAAATTTTTAGGAGAAGCCACATATTCTTCTTTTGCATTGGATTGAGAGATGCATCCTTTCTTTTTTCTTACCCATGTGACAAGTTTGTCACCCATAAAGAATTCTCCTCCTATTGTGTTCTTTCTTTCATCTATGTTTCCAGCCCAATCAACATCTGTATAGACTTGAAGCTCAAATTTTCCTTCTCTTTTATACCATAGACCATATTCCTTGGTATTCTTTAGATATCTCAAAATTCATTTGACAGCAGTCATGTGTGATTCCTTGGGATTAGCAAAGAATCTTGCAACTATTCCAACTGCATGTGTTATATCTAGTCTAGTATGTACAATATACATGAGTTTTCCAATCATAGATATATATAGGGTCTAATTTACCTCAGTTGAATTATCTTCCTTTGTTAGTTTACATCTGGTTTCCATAGGTGTTCCAACTGGCTTGGAGTCCTCCATCTTTAATATCTTCATAACTTCCTTGATGTATTTAGATTGTGTGATGTAGATGCCTGCATCCTGTTGAAGAATCTGTAGACCAAGAAAAAATTTGATCTCCCCAAACATTTTTATTTCAAACTATTTTCTCATTTCATCAACAAATGATTTGCATAACTTATCATTACCACCAAATATGATATCATCAACAAATATCTCAGCAATCAAAATGTTATCATCAGTATCTTCCTTTAAATATAGATTATTGTTATCACTTGTTCTTACAAATCCAATACTTATGAGATAAGAGTGAATTCTTTCATACCATGTTCTTGGTGCTTGTTTTAATCCATACAAGGATTTGTGTAGTCTACAAACCATGTTTCTCTTGTTAGGATCAACAAACCCTTTTGGTGGTTCAATGTATATCTCTTCTTCTAGTATTCCATTTAGGAATGCAGATTTGACATCCATTCAGTATACTTTGAATCCTTTGAATGCAATATAAGAAAGTATAATTCTTACTCCTATCCTAGAGATGGGTGTAAAGGTTTCTCCATAGTCAATACATTCTTGTGCATACCATTTTTATACTAGTCTGGCTTTATTCCTTGTGACTTCTCCATTCTCATTCAGCTTGTTTCTAAATATCCATTTGGTACCAATTACATTCTTGTCCTTTGGTCTTGGTACTAATGTCCATGTTCCATTCTTCTCAATCTGTTCTATCTCTTCATTCATAGCACTAACCCATTCTTGATTTTCAAGTGCAGTATTGATAGATTTAGGCTCAAAATCACAAATCAAACATCTAGTGTTCAGTGACTTACTTCTTGTTCTCATTCTAGCATTTTTGTCTCCTATGATCTGGTTGCATGGATGGTTTCTTCTGACATACTTGGCAAGTATCGGTTCAGCTCTTTTTTCATCATTTTTATCATCATCTTTACCTTCATTTTGATCTTCATCGCTCGGTACATCATTGTGAGAAATTTTCTGATTTTCAGTGTTTACAGCCTAATGCTCGGGTGAATTGTTATGTTTCTCTGTAGTGATACACTGTTTCTTAGGTAGAGTGTCAGATTCTTCACTATAGACAAATATTTTGTAGTCTTCCGGTTCTTTTCTTCTTTCCTCATCATTTTTCTTAGCAAATTCATCTACTTTAACATTTGCACTTTCAATAATTTTTTTAGAGGATTTGTTAAGACATTTATAAGATTTTCTTTTGGTAGAATAACCTAGAAATATTCCTTCATCACCTTTGGAGTCAAGATTTCCATTTCTATCATCTTTTAGAATATAAAATTGACTTCCAAAAATTCTTAAGTAACTTGCATTGGGTGTGTATCCATACCATAGCTCATAAGGTGTCTTATTGGTGTCTTTCTTGAATTGAACTTTGTTTAATGTATAGACATCAGTACTGGAAACTTCTCTCCAGAATGTTTGTTTGATGCTTTTCTCAATCATGAGTGTTCTGGCACAATCTACAATTAATCTATTCCTTCTTTCAGCAATCCCATTTTGTTGTGGTGTTCTCGGTGCACAAACCTATCTTCTAATTCCAAGCTCATTACAAAATTTAGTGAATTCATCATAAATAGATTCTCCTCCTCTATCTAACCTTAGACATTTTAGTTCCTTTCCACTTTGTTTTTCAACTATAGATTTATACCATTTAAACATCTTGAATGCTTCTGATTTCTCTTTTAAGAACATAACAGTCATCATTCTAGAATAATCAACAAAAAAGAGAATGAAGTATCTATCACCATACTAGCTCTTTGATCTCATTGGTCCACATAAGTTAGTATAGAATAATTCTAGAATAGCATTAGATGTGTAGGTTTTGCTCTTGAAACTAAACTTTGTCATTTTACCTTTTTGACAATTCTTACACATGACATGGTCAGGCTTTGACCTGCTCGGTAAGCCTCTTACTTTCCTTTTGTTGCTTATCCTAACCATGTTTTCAAAATTCACATGACATGTAACTTTTTATTCCAGAACCATATGTCTTTGTTTCTAGCTAATAAACAAGGGGTCTTCATATCATCAATATAGAATAGGTTACCTTTTGTCTATTCACTAGTACCGATCAACCTTCCTGATTCATTAAAGATCTTTGCCTTTTTTTCTCTCAAATGCAACTCGGTGACCTGTGTTATTCAAATGTGAAACAATCAATAGATTATAGTTAAATCCTTCCACTCAATATGCATTTTCACATCTGATCAAATTATTCAACATTATGGTTCCTTTACCTTCAACTGGACAAGGTGAGTCATTACCCATTCTTACTGATCCACCATTATAATATTCAAAATTTTCCTTATCTCCAGTCATGTGTGTTATGTATGTGGAGCCTAATCAGACTCATTTTCTTTCGGCGTAGTTTCCCCCTAGACATATCTTTATCGGCCCCAAGCTCGAGGTCCTGGGGGTAAAGGGTTGACCATTGATTTTCCATTAGTCGGAGTATTTTTTGCCCTAATTAGGTTAGGTCAAATATGCTTGTGAAAAGGGCTTAGGGTTTCAATATTTCATTATATGAGGGATTTTCATAGCTTCCTATGACGGTATTGAGTTGCAAGTTTCAAATTGTAATCACTGGATAATAATAAAAATATTGGACTCGTTGTTGGTGGACGTAGCCCAGGGATTGGGTGAACCATGTTAAATCTCTGTGTCATTTGTGTTCTCTTTCATGTTTATATTTGCATTATTCTACTTATTATTCTAACAATGTGGTGAGTACAATCACTATCAATAATCTAGACATCATTTTTACTAACCTTAGATATCAGTGCAGTTTCAACATACATTTATTCTTCATCTGAATCATCCTTCACAACAAAAAATACTACTTCAATATCTTCATCAGATTTGGTGTCAGTATTTTTAGTTTTTTCTCAACTAGGAAACAAGCCTTCTTTCCTTTGTCCTTGTAGTCTCGGTTATCTCTTATGCTAGATTGTCAGTTTCTTTGGTAATCTCAATCATCACCTCTGTCAAAATTCTTTTCATAAGTTATGTCATTTCTTCTGTCTTCTTTTCTTTTTTTAGGACATCTAGTAGAAAAGTGTCCAATCTCTTTACAACTAAAACATGCCAATGGTAATTTACCTTTGTATCTACTTTTTCCTCTCTGCAATATTCTAGCCATTAGTGCTTCAATCTCATCAAGTTCTTGGTCATCACTATCAATTTCACTATCATTTCTCATAGTGTGTTTATGACTTGATTTAATTATTTTCAAAGAAGATTTGAATGCAGACTCAATAGATGGTAAGACACTGTTGTCAAAGTTATTAATCTCAAATGAAATAAGTCTACCAATTAAACTATCTAGAGTAACATTATTATTTTCTATCGCTCTCATTTCTTATATAGAAGATACTCTAATAGCATAAAAATGCAATAAGGTTCTGATTATTTTACATACCACTCACTACAACATTTGGGGTCAAATTTTGATGCCAATTTGTGATGGCGCTACCATTTGTGTGTGATTTTTGTATTTTTTTATCAAGTGCCCCCAATGCTGTCGTAATAGTGATGATACCGTCGTAATTGCGACACCCTCCTGATTATAAACAAAAAGAAGAAAAAGAAAGGCTCATTTGTGATCGAGCTGTGCATGTGAGTGGAAGGAAACTATACCATTCTACGTGTGAAGAGGGCTCTTGTTGTATTGAATCCAGCTAGCACTCACAACTAAAGAATCCAATAGCTCATTCATCACACCTCTGAGCCGGTTTGAAATTCATTCAGCTGGTTTCCTTCATGTTTAGGGTATAGCCACCACGTGCTCATCAACATGATGCCATTACGTACTCACCATTTGAGGTATGTCTTGTATTTTAGCCTTTGGTTAAGATCATATTACATATATTAGTCAATATGATGAATATACACTGTAATGAGAACATACGCCGTAATCTACAAAAACCCTAGCATAAAGAAAGTGATGCTTTGTCACAGGCAGTATGCAACTGTTGTCTCACTGAAGCTTTGACCCTATCTATTGAAGGTCAGATGCCAATTAATTTTGCAATGGTTAGTGTCTTTTTAAATGCCTCATTGAGGGATTGAACAAATTGTTTGGAACTTGGACATTCACGATCTTATTATCAATTTTAATATATGTCTTGTATTTTAGCCTTTGGTTAAGAGAATATTACATGACTAGAGGTTTATACCCTAAGATGGCCTGATTGATATTAGTCAATATGAGAACATACACCATAATGAGAATATACATCGTAATCTACAGAAACCCTAGCATAAAGAAAGTGATGCTTTGTCATGGGCAGTATGCCACTGTTGTCTCACTGAAGCTTTGACCCTATCTATTAAAGGTCAGATGCCAATAAATTTTGCAATGGTTGGTGACTTTTTAAATGCCTCATTGAGGGATTGAATAAACTGTCTAGAACCTGGACATTCAGGATCTTATTATCAATTTCAATATATACATTGAATTATATGGTTTTTCACTATAGATGCTTGAGGGTGTTAGTGTTTTTTTCTTTAATTACTCACTAGCCTTCTATCACATTAAAGAATTAGATGTCTTCTCTAGGAGCTGAGGTCGAGTATTTTCAAATTTTTGGGCTTGCATGTCCTATTTTCATTTTTTACTATCAAATTTCTCTACTCTAACAACTTGAGGATGGTAAAATTTAGTTTATTCCTTGTTGTTTCAAATGCTATACTATTGGCTTACTAATGGCATGGATGAATATGGTTTGCTTCCCTATGGTGGAGGAGCTTGTGCTCAATAAGAGCTACACATATGTTTTTGTTCCTGTATCCTAGGCTACATTTCTGATTCCACAATCCTGATAGGTTAGAAAGTCCTTATTTTAGGTTTTTTTTTGGTTGGTGATTCTCTCCTTACTAGTGTTTTTGTCTATTTGGGTTTGGTCATTTTTCAATTGTTTGTGTTTATCATGTGTGATTACTTCTTGGATGGTTGCCTTGAGATTCTAACCTTTGACCTTGCTGAGGGATGTGTAATCTAGAAGAGATCCTTTGAGTAGTTAGTGGTGTGGGATCCCCTACTAGTTGATGGCATTTGTTCTTTTGTAGCCTTTGTTCCCTGGTTGTTGAGGTTTCCTAGTTGTGAGAGTCCGAGTATGGATCTTGGTTTGTTTGATAATCTGTATCTATGGATAATTGGGACCCCTATTTCTTTGAGGGGTTTCCATGATTAAATTATCTCTTCTCTTTCTAGTCTTAGGTTGACGGGGCTTTGGACCC